>APFE030842251.1:49022-60356 GCA_000404065.3 Pinus taeda | reverse complement strand
TAGTGATTACCCCATTACTATTGTAGTTATACCCCTTATTAATATTGTTGTGCCCCTATTTCCCCATATTGTTATTATTGTGCCCCATAGAATCCCTCTATTGTTATTTTTGTGGCTTTATATTATTATTGTTAGGTCGGCTGGGTTATATTGTGACTCCTTAGACTCCTATATATAGAAAGGAGGTTTTTCCATTTGAATCATCCAAGAAATGTTCATTTATGTAATGTAAAGGAGGTTGCCCCCTCGAAGACGCTGAATTCTAAGGCATTGATCTATCTTTTCTATCTTTTGTTGAGCTGGTTTCATAACACTTAACCGTGTCAATGTTACTTCTATGCAAGGTTCTTGTCAATTTATAACCCATATCGAAGGAGATATATCATAGATACTAATTTCAAGGCACTGAGATAAGGTCATATTACAGGAGCAAGCTATCTGTAACTAGATTATAGTTGAGACTACTTCCAATAATAATCACAAGTGCAAGCTTGATTAGTACGAAGTTAATGAAAGCTAAATTATGTTATGCTACAAGGTTATAACACTATAAATATATTATAGATCAGAATTGTAGTCACTATCATGGGATTTATAGAGTATCAATTTCCTTGTGTCATATCTTATCCATCGTATCATGGCTAATATAGAGTTTGAATAGACTATTTTACATATCAAGGTGTTGTGTAGACATAATGAGTCATTGTCATGTGACTGGAGAGAACTGTAGTGATTCTTATGAATACCAAGCGAGCCAGAGTTTATAGAATGCAAATCATAAAATGTGAGTCATAGAAACAATGCAGGTTGAGGATCTTGAAGGGCTGAAACGCTTCTATAATGATGAACTGAGATAATGCCAATTATTGGGAGGGTTTGATGGCAAACTGTTACAACCTTCTTTCTCTACTCCTGGACCCCTACCTGACTGTGGCCTTCCTCCAAACACCATTGTTCCAATTTTCTAATGGTTTGGACTATTATTCAAACAAAAGATAAGAGTCAAAGTCTCCCATCCAAGAGATCCAAGGCCTGTGGCCTCCTGCCAACATTTCAGCCTCCCGTCCAAGGATGTTATGGCCTGTGGCCTACTATAGGAGAGAAAAATCCAACTATGACAAGCCCAAACATCATGCATAACTCCCTCTCAGATGCATCTTCCTCCTTGCTGTAGTTTGGACCTATGAGAGATTACAAAGCAATCCCAAAGACATGGAAGAGTGCTTGATCTAGTTGTGCTCTACCTTGGGCATATGTGGCTTATAGAGAAGGATTTTACACCCTCCAAACTACTTACGAATAAGTTGTTGTAGCAACCTCTTTTCTGTGGCTTGTAATAGAGATGCAACACACCAAATGGCACAGAAAAATACCCAATGAGCATACCTCTGACTGCGGCCCTATCCAACAAGAAACTCACTCTCATATTCAAGAGTTATACTTCCCAGACAATCCTCTAGCCTCCACCCATGGTGCCTCAAACCTGCGACTCTCTCCCAAGGAAACTACACCCTAAATAGAGATAAACATCTTCATAAACTTCACTCTTGACACCTACGTCCTTGTATTAGATGTCCACGTTTTTCAGAGGCATTGATGATGCACTTGGATGTGTCAAAATGTAGTGAGAGGATACCTCTATATATTCAATTTGATGGGGGATCATGGGATGTGACCATTAGGCTTGATGAGTTGACATAAGAATGAGGGTGACCTTATAAGTTTACTTGAGAGAACATAAATTGAAAACTCATTTTCCTTATCCAAATTTGGCGATCTTTAGATCGATTTTGGTCTTATTGAAGAGAGGAATTTAATGTTGCAATAATATTTCCCATAGGAGCTGTTCAAAGTGGAATTTGACCCTATTTGCCAATTTTAATAAACTACCATGATGGTGTCTAGCTAGATTAACCCTCTAGTTGTGCAAGGAAATTTTGGATTGACAGACTCACCTTTTATAGGACCTAGTTCATTCTAACAAACAAGAAATGTCTGAGAATCAGTGCCCTATGTCATTTTCAAATGCTGCAATGGAGTATGAGTTTTACAACAATGTTCTCGAGGCATCTATTACAAAAATAACAAAAAATTGTCTTTGGTCATTTCACAAAGATTGTTTTCCTTTAGAAACAGAGAGAGATTGTTTTTAAAATACCTTCTTTTGTTTGTGGCATATAAGTAGATCTTGAGAGTAATATAGAATAAGAAAACCAATTGGTTAGCTTGTGATAAAGGTGAGTAACTACTTGGACACCAACTTCTAACCCTTCCACATTCTTCTAAGAAAATTGGATCCAGAAATGTCCAAGGCTTCAACTACACTGATTACGTCATAGAAGTTGGAAGAACTAGAGATGGCATGGATGTGTAACTATTAACATTCTGAAGATTATATCACGTGTGTATTTTAAGGTTCATCACCAACCATAGTGCAAACAACAAATTTTACCACTAATATAGTTCCTTGGTCATGGATATCAATCAAGCCTAGTTAGCCTTAATTGCTTGGTAAGGAGATGAGGCTTCATTTTTTCCATCCTGTTTTCCCCAAAGAAAGTTATTCTGCTAGTTTAAATTATTCATTACTTTCCCCTTCTACAAGAAAACACTTGGAAAAAAAAGGATTTCACACCTGGGAGTGTTTTCTAGGATAAAGGGAAAGGTGAGTGGGCATCCTAGTAGTAGTTGCATTGGTCTTATCATCATTACACCACTTTTCATATGGGTCTTCACAACAGAGAATCACCATTACACTTTGTTGATTTATAAGCAATGATTTGGCTGAGTGACTTTGTGCAAAGTCACTACGATATATGTCATTTATAGATCAAGAAATGTCAAAAGATTTTCCTTGTATGGATCATACTAGAATAATTGAATTGTTTCAAAGATATGGGAATGATGACCTTATATTGTTTGACTTGTCAGAGATAGAAGACCAATTCCAAACAAAGAAATTACACATTATATATGATAAGTGGGATCACCCATGACAATATTTACTTCAACCTAATCTATGTGAATTCGAGGGGCCTTCTCTCATAATTACTTTTGAAGAGACTGTGCTAAGTATAGAGGAAATATGCATTATCCATCTTAATCCTTTGTAGAAACTTCAAGGTCAAACCCTTAGTTATGGCTCAGGCTTACTGAGTTGTTACCTGCTATGTGAATTTCCATTGATAGTTTCTGATGGATTTATTTATTTATTTGATCCTTTGGGTTTGGCCCTTAATACGTCTTTGAACCCTGGTCATTTTATACCTTCAAGATCACCAAGTGCAAAAATGTATTATTTACGAGGTAAAAACTTGCTTGGGAGGTTCCAAGACCAATTTCTTCCACTTTCTCTTAGCAAAACTCTTTCTTGGGGGTCATCTAATTCTACAATTATTTGTATGCCTTCAAAGTCTAAATCTACAAAAGATGTTTTTGAAAGTGGTGATTAGAGAATCAAATGATTATTTAGCAAATTTAAAGATCATTGTTTTGTTGTATTATTGGTTTTTATGTCAGTTGAACATGTGTTATTGTCAACTCAGGAAACAGGATTATCATTTCCATGCCAGAAATATGCTATCTCTGTGGATCCCACATTTTCCATTCTAAGGAGTTTATTTCTTGAAGAAAAACAAAGTGGAGAAAATTTCAAATTTCAAATCTATTTAGTAGCTCAAGTGTTGCGAAAAAATTGCATACTATAGATGTATGCATAGTTTAATATGGGAGTGAAATTACTGACAAATGGCTTGTTGCCATTACCCTTGGCTCCGGACAGACAAGTGTGGCATTGGACAGGAGGTATATGTCTTACAACTTGGCTCAAATTGTTGGTATTGCTACAAATGTGTCCCAAAATGGAAAAAATACAATGGTTTGTTTAGATAATTTCATCTTATCCCCCCTTCCATTGAATTTCTCAATCAACATGCTAGTGATGATCATTGTATGTTTGCTTATATGCGACAATGTGGGGTGATATCTATTTGAAAATGAAGCCTTCGTAATTGCTTTAGGAAATAAACATGACACACACAATCAACTTATTGTCTCTTAGAATAAGGAATTGATGGCTTCTGTTCACGATTCCTATGTGGAATTAATGGTGGAATTTCAAATACTTAGAAAGGATCCTTTAAGTTCACGTGTGGACTTATCTATTGCTGAAGTTGTGAGTGGGATCTTGCAAATCTCTACTGATAAAGTTTATTCATTTTGGCCACGGGAAGCCTAAAAGACTATCTCCTAATCAACTTGCATCTATTGAAGGTTTTATGAGTACTTCGAAAATTGTAGATGTTGAGTGGCAATGTCTGATAAAGGGAGTTATAAGGCCTTTTTACTCACGTCTTGTTGAACTACTTGTTTGGAAAAAATGTTGTTGTTTGCTTGTGTTTGTGATATGCATAAATCTAACATGTGTTAGATTTTCTTCACCTTGAAATGTTGTTATTGACAACATGCTTCTATTTTGGCTCGAAGAAATCTAGCATGCACTAGATTTTTTTCACTACAATATGGTTGTTGGCAATATGCTTTTGTTTGTGCTAGAAGTAAGTATGACCATGTGCTAGATTTCTTTTATCTAGAAATGTTATAATGTGTTTGTGTTTTTGCTAGAAGTAAATCTAGCATACATTAGATTCCTTTCACCCTTCTATGATTTTATTGACAATGTGGTTGTATATGCATTAGAAGGAAATCTAGTATGCACTAGATTTGTTTCGCATTACAATGTTGTTGTTTGCAATTCATTTTTTTGTGCTAGAAGGAAATCTAGTATGCATCACATTTCCCTCACCTTACAATAATGTTATTGGAAATGTGCTTGTGATTGTGCTAAAAAGAAATCTAGTATGTGCTAGATTTCTTTTTCCCTAGAATGTTATTGGTAATATGTTTGTGTTCTTGCTATAACAAAATCTAGCATGCGCTAGATTCTTTAGCCCTACAATGTTATGTGTTTGTGTTTGTGCTAGAAGGAAATCTATCACACACCGGATTTCTTTTGTCATGTAGTGGTGTTTTTGGCAATATGTTTGTTTGAGCTAGAAGTAAGTCTAATATGTGGTATGTTTCTTTTACCCTACAATATTGTTACATGCTTGTGTTTGTGAGAGAAGGAAATCTAGCATGTGTTAGATTTCATTCACCTTGCAATGTTGTTATTGGTGACATGTTTGTGTTTGAGATATTAGTACAAATAGCATGTCAGATCTAATTCACCTTGCTATATTGCTATTTGAAATATGCTTATGTTTATGATAGAAGAAAATATAGCATGAGATAAATTTCCTTTACCATACAATATTGATGTTGGCAATATGTTTGTGTATGGTGGAAGGAATTCTAACATGCACTAAATTTATTTTGCAATGCACTATTGGTGTTAGAAACATGTGTTTGTACTAGAATAAAATATAGTATGCAATAGGTTTCTTTCACAATGCAATATTGTTGTTGGCAACATGCTTGTATTTGTGCTAGAATGTAATATAACTTGCATTGGATTTCTTTTTCAATGCAATACTGTTGGAAATGTACTTGTGTTTGTGTTAGAAGGAATTCTATCATGCATTGGATTTCATTTCCCTACAATATTCTTGTTGGTAATGTGCTTGTGTTTATGCTAGAAGTAAATCAAGCATATGCTAGATATCTTCCACCTTGCAATGTTGTTTTTGACAATGTGATTGTGTTTGTGCTAGAAGAAACTCTAGAATGTGTAATATTTCTTTTACTTTACAATGTTTTTGTGAGTAATATGCTTCTATTTACATTATAAGGAAATTTAGCGTGTGGTGGATTTCGTTCACCTTATAATATTGTTATTGGTAATGTGCTTGTGTTTGTGCTAGAAGGAGATTTAGCATGTGCTATATTTATTTGACCATGTAATGTTGCTTCTAGCAATATGCTTATGTTTGTAGCAGAAGGAATGATATTGATTGTTAGCTTTCATTTGAGGTGCAATGTTGTTCTTTGAAATGGGCTTCTACTTGTGATAGAAGGAAAGCTAGCACATTATATTTCCTTCATAATGCAATGTTGTTATTAGAAATATGTTTGTCGTTATGCTATAAGGAAGGTTAGGATGTGTTAAATTTCATTCATCTTGCAGTTGAAAATGTGTTTGTGTTTGTGATAGAAGTAAATCTTGCATGCATTAATTTTTTTTTCACATTGCAAAATTATTGTTGGAAATGTGCTTGTATTTGTGTTAGAAGGAATTATAGAATGCACTAGATCTTTGTTCTTGTGCCAAAAGGAAAACTATCAAGATTTCACCCTCACCAACGTTAGTGCTCTGATATTGTTCTTAGCAGTGCATTTATGATTATGCAAGAAGGATACCTAGTGATTACTAACTTTCTTCTGGACACCATTACAATTATGCAACCAATGCTCTAGGAGTGACATTGTTTAAATAATCACAATGGTTAGAGTTATAGCTTTTGATGTGCCTTTTTATTGAATTTGGAACAATTTATGAAGATCAATGATAGTGCAAAATAATTTTATATAAATATATGTTATTGTTGGCACTAAATTTGTGCTTGAGTTGGAAGGAAAGATCACGATATAGCTTTCCTTTTGGCACAAACACAATAATTAAATCACAATTATTTGATCCATGGAGAATAATGTGAGCTTTGTATAATTTTGAAGTTTATGAATAAATGTCTTATTGAGGTATACTATATTTTTCTTCCAATGCAATTTCTTTGCTTTTAGAGTAAAAATGAGAATTATCTAGTATTTATAGTACCAAAATTTTTATTTGGAAGAAAACCTCTAGTTTGACTTTCGATTATCAAGTTCAAACATCAAACATCTTCACTAAGTGAAATATAAATATAATTTCTCCTTCTCATGGGGATTTTAGACATCTTATGTAGTATCGATCTTGGAATTTCTTATATTTTCCAAAGGACCATGTTTTGGTTCTTCAACTTCTATAGATTTCTTATGATCATTATTCATACACATGCATCAAGACTAGAAGTGTCATTTCTAAAGTTAAATAGGAACTTGGTGGTTTTATATGAGGTTATATTATTCATTCTATAATACTATCTACATCTCTAATTTCTCGATCTTCATATATATATATATATTATATTTGTGTAATTTATATGTAAAGTAATTTTTGGTAGTAGGCACTAGATGGTGGGAACCAATGTTTCATTACATACAATATGACTACCATGCTATTTAAATTATTGCATCTATATTACTTTTTTGTAAGTTGTGGTTTAGCGAAAATATAAAGTCACACTTTACACGGTTCAACCTTTTAATTACATGTTACAGTTTAATTTTTGTTACAGAATTGATACAAGCTACAATGGAAAATATAATTTTGGGAAAAGGGGACTATGTTGATATCCTTATTAGTGATCAGGTCATTTGGCTAGGAAGGGCCAAATCTACAGAGTCTAGAACTTATTATGTAGGAGAAAGGGTTAATGCAAGTTATGTTACAATTTTGATAATTGGTATCACTCAACTAGATTTAATTTATGAGGATGTTAATGAAAGGGACATACATCCATGGAAGATCATAGATTTGAGACACAACATAGGTAAATAAAAATATTGAGGCATGTGTTAAAAATTATTGATAGTATAGTAAATGTTTTATTGAGTAAATACTAACCTTATTTACAATTGTTTATAGGTACAAATGTTTCTTCAACATTTTCTGTTGGAGACAAGGTAGATATTCTACAACATGGATTGAAGTTGGGTGAGGGTTCCATATTCAATACAAATATTGGGCATAAAGTGCGTAGAAATATGGTAAATAAAGGATGCATAATGGTTAAAATTGAGAAGGTGTTAAAAGATGATGCTCCTCTACCATATCCAATAGGATTTGAGCATACATTAGGCGGTGCATTAGAAGCTTATGAGATTTGGCCAGAATTAGATTTGGAGCCTCACTGTCATGATTATGCTATAAATATTCCCCAAGATAGGGTTAGATTCATATGTACAAAGGTTTCTCTTACACATGAATGCATGGGAACAAGCATGTGCATTGCCAAAGGAATGCTAGTTAGTGTTTGTGAAGAGCACATTATTGAGGGTGAAACACTAGGTGAAATGGAATTTGGTGTTTTTTTGGAAGAGATAGATGGTAATTGTGAGATATAAAGAATTGCGGGTAAGTCTATATACTGTTTGTTTAGATGGCCAATAAATAAGTTGGTGGACAACAAAGGTGTGAAATTAAGGGTCAAGGAAAAGTTCAAGGAGCCACCCAAGGAAATGGTGATATGGGATGTTATAGAGGACACAAATCCCTTAAACAAATGGGATGGGTATCTCTGTAATGAAAAAAATAGAAACTCAATTGATATGCATGTAACAAGGCCATATAAAATGATTAAACAAGTTATGGCTACAAAACAAATTGCAAAATATCAAACAAAAATAGATGAAGTGAAAGCAATTCGACTTTTGGTAGCAGGCGTATGTTGTAGAAAATATTGTCTTCAACATGTGGATAGGAAGGCCGTTGCAGGTTCTAGGAGGGGTATGAGACAAATACATAAAAATGTTATTAGGGAATTTGTCTTGAATTCAGTCATGTCAAACATATTCATGTGAAAGAGCCATGGCCATGGCCTACCACCTATTGCTAGAAATGTAAAGGACATGAGATTTAATGGGAATATTATTTGTAAGAAAGCCTAGTATAAGATACATAAGATTCCTCAAAGAACATTCTATAACTATCGACATTATTTCCAACACGAATAGATCAATGCTATTCATGGTAACACCAACACAGACAAAGCACGAGCTCACATAAATGAAACCATAGAAATATTTCACAAAATTGTAATGGATAATTCAAAATTTTCACTAAACCAAACATGTCAAGTTGAAGAAGATGGAGCATATTCTCCTTTAAGATTTCTTCCTTTGAAATACACACAAAATTCTTTGTTAAAAGAGATAAATGAGGCTCTTCAAAAGCTCAATTACCCATCAATATCACAATCAACAATGAGGAAGATTTGGAATACTAAGTTTCGAGATGTGGCATTTTCAAAGAACACCAACATCAGTAAATGCAATGAATGTACTGTGTTGAAAGCACAAATGAAGTCAGAAACTACAAAAGAGTTGGAAGGAAAGGAAAAAGGTAGGTTGAACAAACATAACAAGATTGTTATGTGTGGAAGATAATGCTACTATTCCCACACAATTATGTTAGAGTGGTTTCCAAAGGAGGATTTGAGCATTATCCATGATAAAATGGATGAAGCGAAGACTTCAATCCCAAGGCTACATGTCAAATCAAAATCTATTGTAGGAACAAATTTAGGTTTGTCATTGATAGGTATGCTTACACATGGGCATAAGACAAGAGGTTTTGGTCATTTCTCTTTACCATAATTTACTATTACATCACTTGCAAAGTGCTTAAGGGACCTTGAAGACCCAAAAATGGATATGTATGGTGATCTACTTTATGAAAGTGGAAGTTCAAGAAACCCACTTACAAATGCATTACTTGACACCTCTATTTACTCAAAATGTCATGTACAAGGTTGATTTTATATCTCATGGAAGATAAAAATGTCAAAGTGTTGATTGTAAACCTCTTTTTTGTTACATTTGGACAATGCAGCAAGTGATAATAAGAATCACTATCTTTTCATGTTTCTATCACTTTTAACTGCACTTGGTGTCTTCATCACTATTGAGGTTGGGTTCTTGCCTGTGGGGCACAACCATGAATACATAGATGAAGCCTACAGAAGAATGTCTTCCAACCTAAAAAGTAAAGATATATATTCTTAACCTTAAGTGATGGATACATATCGCATAATTGAAGAAAATCGAGTGTTTCCACCTATGCTTATTGACAAGGTCTATGACTTCAAAGTTTTCCTTAATGGATACACCAAGGAGGGAAAAAATGCATTAGTGGACATCTTAATGTCCAATAATTCCAATTTGTTGTACTCAATGATGTTTCAATACTAAGGTACAAAGAATAAATTAGAGATACTAAGTGGTCAGAACAAGTTGAGTTATGGAGATGATGAAGGTCGACCTATAATTCCCATAGGGAAGACATATTTCTGAGCTTCCAAACAGAATGTTGTCTATTTAAAAAAACTAAACGAAGGGATAACATCATACATAAAAATGTGGAAAGACACTATCGGGAATGAGGTTTCACAAACTATTACAGAGGAATGGAAAAATAAAGTAGTGTATTTGGAAAGAGTTCTTGATATATTAGATGGAATCTATAATGATCATAGAATAATAGATAGAAGTGATTCATCTTCTGAGGATTTTTGGCCCAAGAGAAGGCAAATCATTGATGTTGATTTTAATGCACTCCACATAATCTCAAGTATTATGGATGGAGATTTTGATAATGTGATATATGAACCAAGATATGTTGGATCCAAATGAAACAAGCCAAAGCCAATATTCAATCCGATGTTTGATGTTGAGAAAGGAAGGATGAACTGCTAGTTAGATTAGGAAATGAGGATGCAAGAGAGATTATTTGGATGGAAAAATCCATCTCAGATATCTTTAGGGATAATGAAATTGAGAATCTTCATGTAAAGGTTGACTAGTGGAAGCCTATGTCAGGGAAATACAATGGGATGTTTTTAGAGCAATATTGGATACCAAATCTTGATGACAAAAAACTTGGTTCTATTCTAATTAATACCATAGTGTGGGCATGGATGCCGAAGAAAGAACTTGCAAGAACAAATATCTTAAGAATAGGTTTATATGATTCGTGATTGTAATGTTTTATTTGAAGGATCTATTAATATACATTCAAACACACTTTTTAATATTTTTTGCATATAAAATATTATCTTCATAATATTTTTGGAGTTTTATATTATTTAGTATTTATATGTAATCATGTGTTGATACAAATTACATGACAATGCCATAAAATATTTAAGTTTCCATAAAATATTTAAGATTTCAAAGCTTTATTTGACCAACATGACTTCTCACCATATCAAATATGCATAATCAAATTCAATAATACACCTAAAAGCATCTTCTAAACTTGGTCTATTAAAACAATACCAGGGTAACTAATTAGTATTCTATTTAATATAAATAATTTAAACACTTAATGTTAGATGCTAGACACTTGTAATAACGTTTGAAGTGAGTTTTCCCTAATATTCCTTATTATAACTGATATAAATCAAATTTGCTATTTTGTTGCACTCTAATCTATAAAAAAAAACAATTTGATCATTGAACAATACAACTAGAATTTAAAATATTTCCTCTTATAGATTTTGAAGTGGTGCCAACATT
>APFE030842251.1:10350-48175 GCA_000404065.3 Pinus taeda | reverse complement strand
ATACAGTTTCAACAATGAAAAATAACACATTATATTTTGCACTCTAAAAATGTTTGGACGTGAAGAAATTTGATCCCTACATTCATACTTAAGATGGATCTATGTTGGTATATATTGGACACATTAATATGATCATTTGTCATTAAATAATTTTATACTTAATATGTATCTTGCATATTAATCTATTATTCATTAAGTATGCCTTAATCAACTTAGTTTTTAACACAAAAACACAAATAATAAATGATAATAAATTATGCTACTACTCGCATTCAACATTTAATTTGATCCTAAAAAAATATTTTCTCCTCAACTCTAAGATGGTGCAAATTTCCTACAATAGTATGAAAAGATGATGGTGATAACGATTATTATCATCTACTAAGACCAAATATAGTATATAAGAAGGCAAAAAGATACTACCCAAAATTATTTCGAATTTTATTGTTATGCTCAAAAAGCATTAAAAGAAGTGTTTCAATCTCATCATAATTTTGCTTAGTTAAAAGATCAAAAAGGTTGGTAGTGTCACAAATATTTTGAAATTTAAATCCAATATGAGTATAAAATTGATGATCTATGAGATTTTTAAAATCTTCAACGATATTACTAGTGTTGCAAAGGTGATATACTTTTAAATTGTGCCAACATTGTCTTAGTAATAATTGTAACTTAACACATACATGATATTTACTATATCGGATTATAATTAAATGGGTTAATAATAGTAAAATACACATCATTATTTTCATAAAATAACCTTAACAAACTTATATTTTAATACAAACCATAGAAATATTAAAATAGATAATGTAAAGAATACAATATTAAGATGTGAAACATTTGCTTTTGCAAGTTTATATGAATTTGTTTAATAAAGTTTATCATGATAATTTTTTCACAAAAAAATATGAATATCTACATTAAAATTAGTGAACTAAGTGAATTTCTAATTCCCCATTTTGAAAAAACATAATCTAGTTAAAGTTATATATTCTAGATCCATTGAATACTTCCAAATTTAATAAAATATGTGTTAGTGGGAAGATTCCATCTTAAATTGCAACTGTAAAATAACATCCTAAAAGAAATAGTCTTCTTTCTTGTTAGATATATACAAAGAGGTACACAAGAAGTGTTCAAGGAGACATTACTTAGTTTCACTACATGGGCATATGATAAAAATTCCATATTGTTGGAATATTTACTTTCTTAGGAAAATAATTTCCAGTTGATATCAACGCATCCAGTTGATTGATGAGTCTCACATTCAAAATCTAAATATTAAATTACCTGGTAGCTACTTGGTAGAAATATGCCATTAATGTTTATGATATACCTATGCTTATAACTTAAGATAGAGTTTAAAGTGTTTCTTCCTTGCTCCAATTGAGGTTGCAATCAAGGCAATGTAATATTGTATTTGTTATATAATAGTCATTTCAGAAGCTATTGAGTGTTGCTGCTATTTCGGATTTTGCAAAATTGCATGTGATACCTATAGGTGGAAATCCTGTATAAATCTACAAACTTATCCTGTATAAGAACTCTTAAAATAATATGGATAGTGTAATGTCACTTGGATCAACCCAGTGCACTTAAAACCTACTTGATCTGCTACATCTTCCTTAGAGTTATTAGCCTCCTAGAATCTCCTGTTTAGGAATGATTCCATAATTAGATTTAATATTGAGAATATTCACCCTAACAATATCAAATTTCCTTACATGAAGATAGGAATGTTGTCATTTCTTAGCTAGATTACTCATCATAGAGAATTATTGTCTAATAAGTTCCTTAGTAGCATTGAGCATCTCAAAATGATGCATTTTCTCTCACACAAAAAATATGTGCCGATGTGCCTTGGCTAGTTCTCTATAAGGGAAAAGAAAATAGGAATTCATGACTTTTGAGATCATCCCTACAAGGAGACAAGTCTCTGAGAATAAGTTAAAGACAACCTTCAACAAGGTTTATGGACCCTACAAAATTAGAACAAATGCAGTTGATGTGGGTAATTATTTAGACATTTTGAACAAAAGAATACTCCATGAGATCTTCCACAACTCCTATTGATAAAAGAAATGAGGTAGTAAGGTTGTTACTCAAATATAGGTCCCTCCCACAAATGAAGAGCACAAGCTCATACTATTGGGATCATAGGACATTTTGGAGGTAAATGTTCAAGGGTACCGATAGTCAACTCCATCTTAATGGGCACAATAGCTCCTCACCCACTACATAATAAATCCAACTGTAGCTCAACTCCAATATAGCTAATTGAAAAGTAATTCCTAAAATAAAAAAACTTGGATTTCAAATTTGATATATTCACTTCCATGTAGCATTCTATTTCTGTTGCCTCATTAGTTGAAATAGTAGTTCCATAATGGGTAACAAAAATTGCATCAAAAGAGAAAGTGTTACCCTGTAGCTATCAAAGTTTTCAAAGATAGACTCATAACAACCATCAATGCCTCTCACACTAGTAAGACAATGAAATCCATAAATTGACTTAACATAGATTAATTAAAAATACAAATCCTTAGTATTTGCTTGTGGAACCTATGGTTCATGTTCATCATAACTCACATCATAGAGATTTGTGACAAATCCTCTTCTTTACGCGGCTTCTTTGATGTCCATCCTCGATAACATGGCCCTAAACAACTTGGTAATCTCATTAACAACACCTTTTTATTGTCCTCAATGCTAGACTTGGTATTCCTTTGCATAATGCAATACATAATAAATATGAAATTGTACCACAATTGTACCTTGTAATTCATAAAAAGCATAGGTATGTGTTATACACCAAACAAGTTCTCATAAACATGATAGCTTAAACAAAGAAAGGTTAGAGTTCAATCTAGCCTTTTAAAAACCAGGTCTTAATCAATATATAGCATGAAAATATTATGCAATGAGGAAAATTATTAAACAGTCGAAGCACAAAATATAGCTTCCAAAACTGATATGTGGAAAGCAACGTATTTGGAAAATTTTTCTTGAAACCCTTACTGGAGGGTTTATATGCTTCTTGAGTAAAATAGAGCGTATAAATAGATATATTAAAATTAGGGCAACATCACCACGTTTGTGTTTTAATTGTTTCTTTGCTCACTAAAATATTCCAAGTCAGAATCATAGAGATGATCTGAGAGTTAAAGATAAGTTTATTTTCTCCATGAAATGATAATCCAATTTTGGACATGACACAGAGAAAAATCCAATGAAAGAAGGATATAAATCTAACATAATGCACTTTCTCCCCTCTTTCTTGTTTATAATTTTTATTGGAACAAGACTGAATTTTTAGTAACTGGAATGATGCATTTTGTGGGCTAGTTATCCTCCATCGCTTGACTGGGATAGGTTGATATTATACTTATCATTCCTATCCATTAATTATGTTAAATTTTAACTGATCTAGTGCTAGCCACAACCTAGGAGTTGTGTTAAACTTTCACTAATCTATTGGTAAATCACAACTCGCATGAAAATTCAGCAAGTCTACAGCTCGAATATTGCCCATTAGAAAATAAGAGAACTTAGTATGCAAGCCATTGATTAGCTTGAGTTCGGTATAAGTAAATAAAATTTCTCTAATGTAATTCTAGACCACAGTCTAACTGACAATTCTACCAGTCTACAACTAGACCACATCCCTTAGGAAAACAGGGAAATGCAACATGCAGGCCACTAAGAAAGTCAAGCTTGGTATAAGAAACACAATTTTTTATTGACCAAATGTTGGACTATTAGCCTAACTAAGAATTCTACCAGTTTACAGATGGACCACAACCCATTGGAAAACTAGGGAATCTTAGTGTGCAGGGCACTAACCAGATCAAGCCTGGCATAATATATCTTTTTGGTTATTTTTAATAAATTGATGAGAACATGCACAAATCTAATTTAACAATGTCAATTGGATTGTCTTGATTATTCGAGGCAAGCCTAAGGGTCATGCACTCTTCCAATGATTGGTATATAAGTTGAATCAATTGTCCTGATTATTTCAGTGAAGAACAAAGGCCATGCATACTTCCAATTTTTGGTATATAAGTTGAGATTTATAGGTTCATTCCAATGTGAAGAATGTATATATCCTATCTTTTATATTAATCACAGATATTTAAAATCTCAAGTGATGAAGTATAGTGGGAAATCACATCAATGAGAAAACACATGGTGCTTGACCAAGTTTTATTTCTACTAAACTTCCACTAATACACTGCTAGAGCACAATGTGACTGACAATTTTGTTGGATCCAAAAATAGGAAAATTCAGTGTGCAGGCCACTGAGAAACCAAAGTTTGGTATCTATATATACTTTTAACTATTTATTGCTACACAAATAGACTACACCTTCTTAATGAATTGATGACCAGGTCTAGCTAAAAATACTGGATCATTTCAATAAATGAAGTATAGTGAAAAAACACATTGATGAAGTTTAGTGGTATAGGTAAAAACCATATTGATGAATTTCAACTTAAGTAAATGGATAAACCAAATTGATGTAGTTATGAGGAATTACCATATTGAGTCCATGGAGAAACATGGTGTAACTAATATGAAGTACTAGATCTACTTCATTGAGCAACAATTTATGTAATTGAGACAAGGTACTAGATCCTAAGGCATTTAAGGTTTTGTTGTTGGATGAGGTTATCGATGTTACATCCACTTACACAAATTAAAACACCTTGGGTAGAGTGAAATAACCTTCCCTCCAAATTAAATGCCGAAGCTCAAAGGAAGTCTAGTAAAAAACACAGTTTGAGGATGTTCAAGGTAGATGGAAAAACTTGAGAGAATTGAGGACTGACTATGGTAGTATTATATTTGAATAAGTCATTTTCAAATTTCCCAAGAAGATATTGGCCAATTTCCAGGGATAAATTCCCAATCTAGTTGAAAATTATACACAAATCACCATATATTGATGTCCTTGTCCAATACTAATATATGTTTACTGTGAAAAATTGCAATATACATAACCAAAATAATCTAAGATACAAAGGAAAAATCAAGGTCTTAGTTTACAAGGAATCAATGAACAACTCAAAACATGAGTCTGGTAAGATGGGTTTCTTGTAGTTTAACTATGGCCTTTTCATCAACAACATTAGAGCAAGTGAAGCCTTCATATCAACAAACCAAGAAATACAACATCTCAAAATATGATCTGCCTGGTTATCACTCTTGGTCTTCTAATTTTGGGAGTCATCTTGGCTTTTACGCATTGTACATGGGTTTCCAAGCATTATTCAAGTCTCATTCTTCCACCATCCCAACCTTAAGCAATGTGAAAAAAATAGATAGTAGTGACTCAACTTGGGTACTAAATGTTTGAATAAACTCCTCTCAATTACCTTTATAATATGAAATATGACAATCTAATATCTTTATAGACTGCATGCATTTAAATCCCAAAGTGTTTTGAAGTGGTTTTTGTGGAGTCCAATGAACAAGGAGATTTCGACATTTTTTATTCACTAAAATATGTCTTCAATTTGGTAGTATGACTGTCCTATTATCATGTTCTGTAAATTCCCAATTTCAACTTGTCACACATGCTATTTGTCATGTCTCATGTCATGAACTTCATTATCATGATTATTTATTGCTATGTACTATTTATGAGTTTCTTAGTTGTGTACTCTGACACAAGACCAAAATATACTTCTCTAAATCAAAATTTGGAATCGAAGAGTTGATATATAACTCTAAGTTTTAAAAAAAAAATAGAAAAAACACAAAGAACATCTACTTAATATTGATGCAAGTAAATCCATGCAACAAACTTAAAAGTTAATACTTCCAAACCTGTGTTCTAGGATATGTGTAGGTGAGGGCCATATTCTGTAGGTTTCCATACTGAAACATGTGGTATGGTCCAAGAAAACAATTGAGGAAATGTGCATGTCTCCCACCTATGGGAAACACATTTCATAAAGCATGAAAAACATTTCCAAACCATACCACAATCAATACAGTGGATTTCCAAAATGGTTTAGCTGATTCTTTTACTTGGTTTTTAACTGGGTTTGACAAAAAACGGTGGAAATTGATGGTAAAGTTGAATTCTTGAAGTAAACTTTACATTTCCTTAATCTTCCTTTAAATTCCATTTACTTAAACGAAAGAGAAAGATGGAATTTCCTTTATCTTTCATTTTCTATCTTTCTACCTAAATTTAAGTAAAAGAGTAGAAAAGGAATAAAGGAGATGTCAACTTTTAAGTTAAGACATTAATATGGTGTTTGAAAGGGGTTCCAACCTCATCAACATCCATAAGAATTAATTGTTTCATGTTTTTTGAAAGTGTTTCTAACCTCACCAACCTCCATATGGAGAAAGTATAATTTCATATCCTATTCAAAATTTAGAGGTCTTGACATTTTTCAATGTTTTAATATTGGCAAGAATGTAACATTTTCATTTCATTCTATCATGTATGAGGGTATCAAATTTTTCATTTAATCAAGATCACCAAGCCCGTCATGTACCCAAACTTTTGTGAAAATGTACCCTTCACTCAAGCCAAAATCATTGATTAGGCCTAGTGAACTTTTTCTACCATATTTGACTGATGTTCCTAGAGAATCAAGGCAGAGGAAAAATCTAGAAAAGGAAGTAGAGTGTGTTACTCATGATGAAGATCCCAATATACGAGAGTTGAAACATTTCTTGAAATTGAAATGTTCTCGCTCATTTGTTAATGATGCTTTTCTCTCAAATTTTCAATATATATTCTTTCTTGTGACATCATGTTTCCATGTCTCCTAAGTTACATACTCTTATTTTGTAATGTCATTTTTCTTTGTTTCCAAATGTTTGAGCAGTCACATTTCCATTTCAAGCACTCATACCCAGTTCCCCATACCACAATTTAGTTCCAAACCAAACCCATAAAGCTAAACGCAACACACAAAAAATATTATTATTTTGCATAAATGCAACATCAAACATGGATGAATTTTCACAAATCCTAGGCATACCCTTTACGGAAATTGCAGTTATTATCATCTATGTATATCATTTTTAAACTGTGGCATTCACCAATTTTGTCTATACCATAATATAAAATTGATAGTTCTCTTTATATTCAAAAGATTGGGAGTCTCTAGCTAGTGTTGTGGAAAAAAACATATCATGGGAGAGATCAAGGGCTCGAAGACAGAGTAAAATGATTGTGTAAGAATACTGAACACTTTGACTTATTTTCAGTTAGGCACTTGGGTACTACCATGTCCTATTACAGTCTTATAAATTCATGACCAATTAATTCCATTTTACCTAAGGATACACTTCAGTTCCTATTAATACATTTGATGCTTTTAAATGCAAAATAAAAATAATATAAAATAAAGGTTCCAACTTCATAGTAGTTATAAACCAAATAACCTATATAACACAATGATGCATTCACATGCATCTAACGTGCCTTCAATGTGCATTCTAACATTGACACTAGGAAGTAATCTCGTGCTGACCTTAGCCACAAATGAACCATGAAAATGATTTTTTTTTATAGGATGTAGAAAGGATATGGAGGGTAACGAGATCAAAGAAGCCATACAAGAAAATATATGCACCAAATCCACCCCAGAAGTGAACTCACCCATATGAATACACATCATCAGGCTTATTCCTAGAAATTTCCATTGCAAATAAGGAAAAAGACAGAAATCCACAACTAGAAGTTAAATTAAATACATCTTTGTAAATAAGGAAAAAGATAGAACACCACAACCAAGAGTTAAATGAAATGCATCTCATACCAAACCTGTCCAAATCAATAAGAATAATTTTAGTTGCCTCATAAAACTGGGGGGTTTGGAAAATTTTAACTTACTTCCTATCTCATGCTTCATATCATCCAAGTGACAAATGGCCAAGATGAAAATCCAAATTATAAAAAGAAATCATTCCACAATGCAATTAGCTGCAAAAATCCACTGTCAAATAGCCTAAATATTGGAATCCATAATCAAGATCGTTTGCATGTTTTCTCTATCAAACTAGACATCAGTTTTAAATTGGAATAAAAAAAAACCTTCCACAAATTGAATTGATTTATTTATCCTTTTTTCCATCTAGATTCTGACTTAGCATTGGTACTGTTTTAGGATGCAATTATTGCTTAAAACTTAGTGTGTTGCACAAGATATAGAAGCAGGATTTTAAATAGTACTTTGTATTGTAAATAAGTTCTTGTTTCTATTGGCTTGAAACAGGTTTTAGAATATTTACGAGTAGTTGGACCTGTAAGTGTTATTGGTACACAACAACATTTTTTGCGAGATATGTAGTCATGCATGTGGAATCTTGTAAGTATTAACAAACTCATAATTAAGTCAAAATTGCAAAGCTTAGTTTCAAAATCCAAAGTTAGTTTGTATGTATGTACTATGTTTGTGTACAACATGTGTAGTCATGCATGTTGAACACTGTAAACATTGACAAACATTTGATTAATTCATGACTACAAATCATACATCAAAATCTAGAGTTAGTTTCTATGTATATAGTGATTCTAATGTCATTTGTTTTATACTTGTTTCCTTTAGGGTGAATTGATGAGGCTCGAAAATTCTAGTACCAATAGAAATGCAAGGAAAAATATGTTGCCTACATCTTGTGACTATGTTTTGGCATCAAGTGATCTTTCTTTTGAATCAACAATGGATGTTCTATATATAGGGATAGACACCTATGAGCAGAAGAAAAGAAATTCTCCTCCATTGAAAAACTATTCAACAAATCATGTTGTCATAAGACAAGATTTTTAGGCATAAATGGATCAACTGTAAGTAAAAGTAATTTTTATCCTCCCTATAACCTATAGGATATAATTATGTGAGAGGAAATAATAACTCCAAACTCAAAGATGGGGGACAATATAGACTTGTCCACCCAAAAAATTTGCTTGTCCTCAAGCAATTTGAGCCATAGATGTAGAAATATCTGCTCGTTTGTGGTTAGCCTTCCTTGCCCTATGTATTTGAATGTCCCAAATAGTTATGTTGTTGCCTCATACATGCCTTGCACTTTGTAGCTTACATTTCCTTGAGAGATTTCTGCTACAATGGTACAACTTGACTATTATCATCATCTATAGTTGCTTCATTTCTAAGTTTGATCTGGAAGTGGTTCAGATTTGTGTTAATGAGAATTGGTTCATCACTAAGAGTGGAACCAACATATGATAGTGAATTTATTTCCATTCGTTGAAACTTGAATTGGTTTTTGTAAACAAGACTTGGTTTGCAGGCATTTCCCAATTGACTGTTTACAAATGCCTCAAATATCCATCCAGACAACCACATAACATTTTTACAAAATGGAAAATTTTTACAATCAACCAGGAACCACTTGGCTTATTCTTCTTGAGTGTCATATTATTCTGTTGGAAATCTTGAAAACATGGAATGATCTCTCCAAAAGTTCGGTTATCATCTCCTCCTATTGTAGGGGGCTTAACAGAGGAAATTTTCATGGCCTTAGAAATCTTCTGCTTATGCCATTTTGTATTTAGAAATCAAGCCGTTGGCTGTTGTGAGTCACCAAAACCTCAATTTTACTCTTTAAACCCATACCCACTTCTTTCATGTCACATTCCATCATGGAATGAAGGTATAGCCTCTAAATTTTATATCCCAAAGCATCATACCCCATAACAATTTCCTCATTCGACTTTGTTAGACCAAACCATATATTCACATCTTTTGCAATGTAGCAACAATTTCGTAATCGTTTAATGCAATCATGCATAGTTACATCAGTTCCAATTTTGACCTTAGCCATTCAATTTAGCAAGTTAGCTTATCAAAAATGTTGGTGGTCTTGTGATACTTGCATCAAATGTCAATCTTGTTCAAACAAACTATCTTTTCTCTTTTGTTTAACAAATATCAAGGACATGACAGTGTAGGTTCACAAATATTGTTACCAAGAAACTATCCCTTGCTGACGATAAAGGGTAGTAGCCACACAATTACCAACTAGAGAACATCTACTAATGGCCTCATATAGGTGGTATGTTGTAGTGTGTCCTAAAAAATAGCCACCACCTTCAATGAGTTCCATAGCAACACCAACATCATGGAGAGGGTTATGAAAAAGGGTGGTATCTTCTTATAAAACTCATAAATCAACTGTACACTAACTTGATTTTTGAATTCCACCTCTACATATGTATTTAATGTTTTCACACTTCCACTCCCATTTGAATAATTGCCTTCATGTGGATTTAATCGTCTCCCTAAAGTAGCTCCCTTTGTATTTGGCCCAACAACATTACTAGCTAAAGCTACTATAACTGAAATAATCCCAACAATAATGCTTATCTTCAAGTTGTCAGATGGAAGAGAAATTTATTTAAGTTGGGGTTCAACCAAGGTTCTTCTCAAAGTCTTAGAGAAGAGTTTTTCTAGCCATGATGAAACAACAGGTATCTCATTTGTAAGGGATGCCAAGATTCTGTTTCCAACAAAAAACCTAAGTTCTGGAGTTGATTCAAATGAAAATAGAACATCCCGCCCATCACGGATAAAACAAAAAACCTAAATTCTAAAATTGATTCAAATGAAAATAGAATAGTTTGCCCATCGAAGATTGGGATAAATTGAAGCTGGTAATATATGATCTTGAAAATCCTAGGCCTGAGAGTTTGATTGATGTGTCTAGTGATCCAAAGCATGAAATCCATTTCCATGACTGATCACATGGATTTCTTCCATTTCTACTGACTTTGTACTCCATCCAACGAACCCCAATTTAAGGGTGGAATCATAAGTAAATTGCAACAGATTTGGCCTTTCTTGTAAAATGACCAATGAGTGGGCATCGCCTCACAAATTGAAGGTTTTTACAAGCCCCCAAGAGTATAGGTGCTTCCAACTTTGTAACTCGCCCTACCTAGACCTTACTGCCTGAATTTGTCATAAGATCCAGTGGTTTTCTGTCCTCAAGTGTTTGCCTTTGAGGAGCTACATTACATAGTTTGGACCTAGTAGAGACCATGATTACTTTCCTCCTATTAGGAAATTTGTGGTCCATCTGTAGTTATATCACACATTTTTCCGATGTGGGTGGTGAGGTGTTCTAGGATTTCCTACTCCTTCTACAACTTCCCTTTGAGTGTCTTCGGATTGAAACTTCTCCTGAGGATAAGCCAAAGATATTCCATTGGGAAATTATATTTTCAAGTCTGATTTTGCCTCCTCATCTTCTGGAAGTTTCTTTTATTGAGAGTAACCAAGTTTGTTGAGAGTAAGTTTCTTTTATCCCATTTTTTTCTTTAATTTCATTTTTCTTTTTTTATTAATACTTTTTTTCTTTTTTTTTTTTATATTAATATTGATAATATCAAAATTTTCAATTTTCCCGTCGTCTCTTTGATAATTTTATCCTCTCTCTAACCTATAGTAGACAATTAGGAGAGAGTAAATAAGAACCCCAAACTCAAAAAATGGGTGACATTACATGATGTGTTAGGATTTTTCTAGTGACTTTTACTTGGTGATGTTGTATTAATTGTGTCACTAGGAGCAAGTGTTTTACATCATCCTCTTGTGTTGGAATTTTTGTGGGGACATACTTGATGACTAGATGAGTTAGAATTTTCTATTATGTATTTCTCTTAATATCATGTTGATGTGTGGTTGGATTATGCATGTTGTGGTACTGCACATTACCTTAGTGATATTTTCTTGGGTGATATGAGTTTATCTTGTATCATTTTCTTTGTACATACATGGAAGTGTGTTTGATGATGTAGTACCCTTGTTAATGTACTTTTTTTGTATTCTTGAAGTAAATGGTGGGGAGGGAGGGTACTACATACTTCTTAGAACATTAACCTTTAACCTTAACATGTTATAACATTAAACTTTGTTAGAACATTAACCTTTGTGGAAACATGTGGAGGTTGAATAAACAATTTAATGGTTAATTCAATCTATTTTATCTAGATTAAGTTAAGTTTCTCGAATTCCATACTTGGTATTTATCATACTTTAAGGGGTTTATTTGGAGGAGACTTAGGTATTTGGAGGAAACTTAGGTTTTTACATGGAACACTCCTGTCTTGGTAGTCTGAAATGGAAAGAAATAAATGGAGACTCGGCTTCTTATGTGAAGTCACTGATGGGGTTTATTTGTTGTGAGTAGAGTCATTAAGATTAAGGCCAATTGGTTGGTTGAGTTTGTTGTCTCTATAGTTTGCTTCCTTCGAACTGGTGGCTACATAGCTTAGTGTGAGGGTGGCATATATCCTAAATACCTATGGATTGGTAGAAATGACTCACACATAGTCAATTTTTTGAATTTCCCTTGGTGGGAATACACATCTTTATCTTTGTTATTTTAGAATTTTATTCTTTATTTTGTGTCATGGTTATGAATTTGTGCATTTTGTGCATGTGAATGTGCCTAACTTTGGTTGTAAGCATATTTTCCTTGAATCTCAATAATCCTCAATGAAGTTTCCTTCATTTCGACACATGCATTTGCATATTATTGGTTGTAAGCATGATTTCCTTGAATCACAATGATCCTTAATGAAGTCAATAACAAGAGCCGAAAGAACCTCATTTTAACGGAGTTCATGAAGAAGTTGGGCCTATTGACTAAAACACATCTACAACCATACACCATCAAGTGGCTTCACCAAGGACGATATTTTCATGTCAGCCAGCAATGTTGTCTTCCCTACAACATCAAGCCCTTCACAGATGAGGTATTGTCTTATGTTGCTTCTCTTGAAGTTTGTGATGTATTATTAGGATAACCATACTTGTGGAAGCGGCATGTTGATATTAGTCTAGACCTTGCTCTGCGATTATTACTTTGGGTACTAAGTTGTACAAGATACTGGAGGTAGCCTTACCTACCACCATCTCTTTGATCTCTGTAAAGAAATGCAGTAAGATCATTTCACATACTAAGAAATTTGTTGTCCTTATGAATCACCCTCAGGGAAAGAAGAAGAATGTGGCTACGACTTCTAGACAAGGCTCCTCCACACAACAACAACAGATGGACAAGGTGGTGGAGGATTATAGGGACATTTTTGCCTCACCTATGGGGTACCTCTACACTATCAGGTCAAGCACTTCGTTGATCTAAACTTGGGCGTGCCACTACCCAATGGACTGATGTATCGATGTTGTATTCTAGAGAACGATGAGACCAATAAGTAGATTCAAGAGTTGTTGCAGAAAGGGAACATCAAGAAAAACTCACCACCATGCTAGAGATTGATTGTATTGGTACAAAATAAGGATGGGACCTAGAGACTTTGTATTGACTATCGGGTGCTGAACAAGATCACTGTCTGGAATATTTACTCAATCCCACAGATTGATGCCCTTATGGACCACCTCAAGGGGGCCAAATATTTCAACAATATTGACTTGAAATCCATTTATCACCAGGTGCTTATCGAACCCTCTGATATGTGGAAGAATACCTTCAAATCCAATGAGGGCATTTTCTAATGGTTGGTCATGCCTTTCGGGTTGAAGAATGACCCCGCAACCTTCATGAGATTGATGGATGAAATCCCGTGACCATTCATCAATGAATTCATGGTGCTGTATTTAGATGACATCTTTATCTTCAGCTAGAGTTGGGAAGAGCACCTCCACCGTATTTAATAGGTCTTCCAGACCCTACAACAACACAAGTTGTGTGCCAATTTGGAGAAATTCAATTTTGGCATGACCTGGGTTCAATATTTGGGGTACACCATTGATGAGCAGGGTCTGCATGTGGACCTAGACAATATACAATTCATTCAGGATTGGCCAACCCCAACCACTCTAACAGAGTTGCACAACTCTTTGGGTCTTTGCAATTTCTACTGCAGGTTTGTATTGTGGTTCTCTCATATCACTTGTACCATAATTGAAGTCACAAAGGGTAGGGCAAAAGGAAAGTTATTTTGGTTTGAAACCCAACAACAGGCATTTTCCGAATTGAAGCATCAAATCTTCTCTACACCAGTTCTCCCATTACCAGACCTGCAACAACCATTTGATATTGAGATAGATGTCTTTGACTATGTTATTAGTGAAGTTCTTACTCAACAAGTGTATTAAATGGCTTACCATAGTGAGGGACTTTTAGACACAATCCAAAAGTATCCCACCTATGATGAATAAATGTATTCCATTGTATAGTTATGCCATCAATAGAAGAATTACATTCTAGGGAATGAAATAGTCATCCACACAGACCACTGACCCCTGAATTTCATATAGACACAAGGGAAGTTGCAGAATGATTTCCATCATAAATGGTCCACATACCTACAATAGTTCCATTTGAACATTAAGTATAATAAGGGAAGCACCAATAATGTTGTATATTTCCTCAGCCAACCACAAGCCATGGCGCTGATCACTGTGCTCAACTCTTGTGGGCACGAGACTTTGGGGTGGCTGCAACTTTACAAGAGTGATCCAGAATGTAGCAGCACATACTAGACACTTCTAGAAGGTAAGCACGTTCCAAATTTTCACCTCTAGGATGCACTGTTATGCCACCTGGGACACATCTGTGTTCCTCTAAGTGAGCACTGCAATATGATTTGGGAGGTGCACTACAATCGAGTCTCTAACATTTCAGATTAGAGAAAATAAGTATTGCAGAAGCATTTTTATTGGCCGAACATTCGTTAAGATGTTGGGAAGTACATTAGAACCTACACTACCTGAACCATTTCCAAACCAACCATCAAGAAGAAAGGCCTATATACTCCTCTGCCTAATCCTAGTCGACCTTGGGAATCCATATCCATGGACTACATGTCGAGCCTTCCTTCCACTAAGCACGACAACTACTGCATTTTTGTGGTCGTCAACAAATTCTCTAAGATGGCCATTATGGAGGCCTATAAGAAGAGTATCACAGCAAAGGCCATTGCTAAGCTCTTCTTTGAGAGAGTGTGGATTCATTTTGGGATTCTGCATTCAGTTGCCTCAGATCAGGATAACATATTCCTAAGTGCATTTTGGTCAAGTCTCTAGTCGATGCTAGATACCAAACTTACTAAAACCATGACTTTGCACCCCCAAATTGATGGCCAAATAAAGGTCGTCAACAGGATGATCGTAATTTTTTTTTGCATGTACAACTCTAAGAATCCATGCACTTGGGATGAAATCCTCCCCTTTGTTCTACATAGCTACAAAAGAGCTCTCCATAGTTCAATGGGCCACAATCCCTTTCAGGTGGGGCTAGGATTTCAGCCATTATGTCCCATTGACGTATCAACACATCTTTCAACAGGTCAATGATATATTGGATAGATCCAATGTTAAGTACAAGTAGCACAATGGTCAACATTGAGTGTTACACAAGTTCTACGTGGGCGAAAATGCTGGGCTACATTTGTAGAAGGAGCACCTTGTTGGAAACGTCTGTAAGCTTCGTCCTCTATGATATGGTCCATACACAATCACCAAGGTTTTAAGGGATAATTCCTTCGAGCTTAGCATTCCACTATTCCTTGGTATGCACCCAGTTGTTTAATGTAGACCGCCTTCGACCATACTTTCCACCATTGCTAGACATATCTGACAATGCAAAACAACTCATGCCAATAGAGCTAAACCAAGATAGTATGGAACAGGCCACCACTGATCAAATCATGGACATGTAGATCAATAAAATTACCAATAGAGGATCTAGCTATATCAAGTTGTTAAATCAAGTCAACTCCTTCAGCAGAGCAAGTGGGCTCACCGGGGACCAGTTCAACAAAAATTTCCTCGTCTCATGGAGGCTATACATGTAATGGGAACCATTTCCTCATAAGGAGAGAGGAAAAATCTAGGTGGATATTGGTGGCCACATGCCTATTCCACCTGGGCCTCTAGTTAGTTTCATATGTTTCCTTGTTTATTGCAACATTTACTATTTTTAGCAATTTTTTGGGTCCTAAACCTCTGTAGGAGTTTTGACCCCCTAAACAAAATTCTTTTGAGGTCTGTAGCAAGCCCATAGATGTAGGAAGGGGCCTACTCCTAATCCTGTAGTACTCAAATAGATATTTCCAACAAGTTATCATGCGCGCCAAACATAGATAATATGACCAAGTTATGACCCCAGGAAGTTGGCTGCCCAATTAACCCCAATGGAGCCCACAAACTCATGGCGTTCCATGTCCCAGAGTTAGGGTTTTGGTTGTTTAGGGGTTTCCCTTATTTTTCAATAATAAATAGGCCCATGAGTCTCATAGTAACATAGTTCAGAGTCATGTAATTGCCACATCTCTTCTCATAGATAAGTTACCATCGCCCAAGCTAATTTATTTCCATTCTAATTGTAAGCATATTTCAATATTTGATATTAATGAAATGAACTATTATTTCTTCTACATCTCTATATTTATGTTTATATCTGTAATTTTTTGTGTTCCTATTTAAGTTCATATCATCTTGCACTCTATTCCACACCTATCATTCTTCAACTGGTGGTTTTATTTCATGTGTGATTGCACAGATGCTATTATGCCAACTCCCTATGCCAATCCTTAGACTGCTTTGCCTACCTACCAACACAACCATACTTTTGTTTGTTTTTTTGTCCTACTTCTTGTATATTTTTTCCCAAAGAGGAGTATTTTTCTTGTCCACTCATTTTCCAATTGTATTTAATGGACTAACATTAATAATGACTAGGCCTTCTTAAGAAATATCCCTCCTCAAGCAATGGAGTATGTGTCCCTTTCTCTTAGCCATTTAATTTATGGGTACATAATTACATGGAAATGTTTATAAGGGTAATTAAACCATAGGGTATGTCACAATTTAAGAGCACAAATTCTCACCAAAACTCTCCCATGTGCCTCTAAGTTCAAGTATTATATCTTTTACAATAGATAATAAAGATGATTTGATTCTATTCTCTTGTGTTTTAGTTTGTTTTAAGTTTTCTTCATTGTATTCTATGTACTTTATGCTTTGTTTCTCCATTTTTTACATGGAATTTGTGTTTTGTGCTTAAATTTTAAACAATATGATTATGGACTCCTTCGTAGGTTGCAACCAAGTTGCAAAAGGACACTAAATTTGGTACACTATTTCTTCAATTCCACAACCACATTGCACCTCCACTTTCTTGTCGAGATTTATATTGGATGTCGTGGACATCCTACTAAGCTTGGAGGGCTTCTTATCTCTCTTTAAATTTTTCTTCTTCCCGGAGTCTTTTCTCTTCATCTTCCCTTCTCTTTTATTCTTCTTATTTTTTTCTATCTCTTTCTCCCTTTTCTTTTATTTTTTTTTCTCACTCTTAGTATAGCTTAGCTACTTCCTAAGCTTTCCTAGTGGTATCCACCTAGCCTTTCTTAACATCTTTTTTATATTTCTTGAGTTTCTTGTCCTTAGGTAGTTTAACTACTTCCATTTGGTTAGCCTATTTATTGGCCAAGGAATCTTTCGTAGCCTTAGTTATTTCTTTTTTTTTGGCTTGGAGGAGAGTGTAACCCATCTTGAAAATAACTTCAATATATAATTTGGAATTCATTAGTTTTTACTCATTTGCTCAACTCTCATATTGGTATTCCCACCTATATCTACATGATCCATAATGATTTCTTAGTATCAATTTGGGTTCATACCTATGGAATGACAGGTCCTCAAAATAGAAAAGAGTTATAGCATCAAAGTCAGCTATGGTTTCCTTCATATTCCAAAGTTGAGAAGAACTAAAGTAAAAGGACATGTGTATCCATGGGGATTTGTTATCTTGTGAGAGTGCTTCCCATACTCATGTAAAAACTTGATAGGTTATCTCCTATAGGATTAATCTATCTCTGAAAAAATGAGTTAATATGTGGGGAGGCTTGGTTACTTCAAACACGCTCAAGTATGTGGCATATTTTTTCACAAATTAGTACCTAATAATCAACAATACTCACATGGCTCTCTCATTCATTCTTGGAGCTATTGAGTTGAATAAGCCATCATGAAGTGGAATTAATAAACCATGACATATTTGATTGTATGATGAAATGTACAACCCCTTCCAGGTCGGGCTAGGATTTCAGCCATTATGTCCCATTGACGTATCCATACCATTTGCAGCTACTCAGGCAGATTCAACTCACGTCCAGTCCAAATTTGACAAGGATAACAACCTCATTCAACACATTCAACACATCTGCCAGCAGGTCAATGATATATTGGATAGATCCAATGCTAAGTACAAGTAGCACAATGGTCAACATCAAGTGTCACACAAGTTCTACGTGGACGACAAAGCTGGGCTACATTTGTAAAAGGAGCACCTTGTTGGAAACGACTGTAAGCTTCATCCTCTATGATATGGTCCATACAGAATCACCAAGGTTGCAAGGGATAATTCGTTCGAGCTTAGCGTTCCACTATTCCTTGTTATGCACCCAGTGTTTAATGTAGACCGCCTTCGACCATACTTTCCACCATTGCTAGACACATCTGACAATGCCAAACAACTCATGCAAATAGAGCTAAACCAATATAGTATGGAATAGGCCACCACTGATCAAATCATGGACATGTAGATCAATAAAAATTACCAATAGAGGATCTAGCTATATCAAGTTGTTAAATCAAGTCAACTTCTTCAGCAGGGCAAGTGGGCTCACCTAGGACCAGTTCAACAAAAATTTCCTCATCTCATGGAGGCTCTACATGTAATGGGAACCATTTCCTCATAAGGAGAGAGGAACAATCTAGGTGGATATTGGTGGTCACATGCCTATTCAACCTGGGCCTCTAATTAGTTTCATATGTTTCCTTGTTTATTGCAACATTTACTATTTTTAGCAATTTTTTGGGTCCTGAACCTCTGTAGCAGTTTTGACCCCTAAACAAAATTCTTTTGAGGTCTGTAGCAAGCCCACAGATGTGGGAAGGGGCCTGCTCCTAATCTTGTAGTACTCAAATAGATATTTCCAACAAGCTATCGTGTGCGCCAGACATAGATAATATGACCAAGTTATGACCCCAGGAAGTTGGCGTTCCATCTCCCAAAGTTAGGGTTTTGGTTGTTTAGCAGTTTCCCTTATTTTAAAATAATAAATAGGCCCATGAGACTCATTGTAACATAGTTCAAAATCATGTAATTGCCACATCCCTTCTCATAGATAACTTACCATCACCCAAGCTAGTTTATTTCCATTCTATTTGTAAGCATATTTCAGTATTGGATATTAATGAAATGAACTATTATTTCTTCTATATCTCTATATTTATGTTTATATCTGTAATTTGTTGTGTTCCTATTTAAGTTCATATCATCTTGCACACTTTTCCACACCTATCATTCTTTAACTGGTGGTTCTATTTCATGTGTGATTGCACAAATGCTATTATGCCAACTCCCTATGCTAATCCTTAGCCTGCTTTGCCTACCTACCAACACAACCATACTTTTATTTGTTTTTTTGTGCTCTTTCTTGTATATTTTTTCCCAGAAAGGAGTATTTTTCTTGCCCACTCATTTTCCAATTGTATTTAATGGACTGGCATTAATAACAACTAGGCCTACTGAAGAAATCTCCCTCCTCAAGCAATGGAGTATGTGTCCCTTTCTCTTAGCGATTTAATTTATGGGTACCTAATTACAGGGAAATGTTTACAAGGGGAATTAACCCATAGGGGATGTCACAATTTAAGAGCACAAATTCTCACCAAAACTCTCCCATGTGCCTCTAAGTTCAAGTATTATATATTTTACACTAGATAATAAAGATGATTTGATTCTATTCTCTTGTGTTTTAGTTTTTTTTAAGTTTTCTTCATTGTATTCTATGTACTTTATGCTTTGTTTCTCCATTTTTTACATGGAATTTGTGTTTTGTGCTTAATTTTTAAACAATATGATTATGGGCTCCTTCGTAGGTTGCAACCAAGCTGCAAAAGGACACTAAATTTGGTGCACTATTTCTTCAATTCCACAACCACATTGCACCTCCACTTTCTTGTTGAGAATTATATTGGATGTCGTGGACATCCTACTAAGCTTTGAGGGCTTCTTCTCTCTCTTTAAATTTTTCTTCTTCCCAGAGTCTTTTCTCTTCATCTTCCCTTCTCTTTTATTCTTCTTATTTTTTTCTATCTCTTTCTCCCTTTTCTTTTATTTTTTTTCTCACTCTTCGTATAGGTTAGCTACTTCCTAAGCTTTCCTAGTGGTATCCACCTAGACTTTCTTAACATCTTTTTTATATTTCTTGAGATTCTTCTCCTTAGCTAGTTTAACTACTTCCATTTGGTTAACCTATTTATTGGCCAAGCAATCTTTCTTAGCCTTATTTATTTTTTTTATTTTTATTTTTATTTTTTTGTCTTGGAGGAGAGTGTAACCCATCTTGAAAATAACTTCAATATATAATTTGGAATTCATTAATTTTTCCTCATTTGCTCAACTCTCATATTGGTATTCCCATCTATATGTACATGATCCATAATGATTTCTTAGTATAAATTTAGGTTCATACCTATGGGATGACAAGTCCTAAAAATAGAAAAGAGTTATAGCATCAAAGTCAACTATGGTTTCCTTCATATTCCAAAGTTGAGAAGAACTCAAGTAAAAGGACATGTGTATCCATGGGGATTTGTTATCTTGTGCGAGTGCTTCCCATACTCATGTAAAAACTTGATAGGTTATCTCCTATAGGATTACTCTATCTATGAAAAAATGAGTTAATATGTGGGGAGGCTTGCTTACTTCAAACACGCTCAAGTATGTGCCATATTTTTTCACAAATCAGTACCTAATAATCAACAATACTCACATGGCCCTCTGATTCATTCTTGGAGCTATTGAGCTGAATAAGCCATCATGAAGTGGAATTAATAAACCATGGCATATTTGTTTGTATGATGAAATGTAAAACCCCTTTCAGGTCGGGCTAGGATTTCAGCCATTATGTCCCATTGACGTATCCATATCATTTGCAGCTACTCAGGCAGATTCAACTCATGTCCAGTCCAAATTTGACAAGGATAACAACCTCATTCAGCACATTCAACACATATACCAGTAGGTCAATGATATATTGTATAGATCCAATGCTAAGTACAAGTAGCACAATGGTCAACATCGAGTGTCACACAAGTTCTTCGTGGACGACAAAGCTGGGCTACATTTGTAAAAGGAGCACCTTGTTGGAAACAACTGTAAGCTTCCTCCTCTATGATATGGTCCATACCGAATCACCAAGGTTGCAAGGGATAATTCCTTCGATCTTAGCATTCCACTATTCCTTAGTATGCACCTAGTGTTTAATGTAGACCGCCTTCGACCATACTTTCCACCATTGCTAGACACATCTGACAATGCCAAACAACTCATGCCAATAGAGCTAAACCAAGATAGTATGGAACAGGCCACCACTGATCAAATCATGGACATGTAGATCAATAAAAATTACCAATAGAGGATCTAGCTATATCAAGTTGTTAAATCAAGCCAACTCCTTCAGCAGGGCAAGTGGGCTCACCGGGGACCAGTTCAACAAAAATTTCCTCATCTCATGGAGGCTCTACATGTAATGGGAACCATTTCCTCATAAGGAGAGAGGAGAAATCTAGGTGGATATTGGTGGCCACTTGCCTATTCCACCTGGTCCTCTAATTAGTTTCATATGTTTCCTTGTTTATTGCAGAATTTACTATTTTTAGCAATTTTTTGGGTCCTGAACCTCTGTAGCAGTTTTGACCCCCTAAAGAAAATTCTTTTGAGGTTTGTAGCGAGCCCATAGATGTGGGAAGGGGTCTTCTCCTAATCCTGTAGTACTCAAATAGATATTTCCAACAAGTTATCCTGCGCGTCAAACATAGATAATATGACCAAGTTATGACCCAGGAAGTTGGCTGCCCAATTAACCCCAACGGAGCCCACAAACTCTTGGCGTTCCATCTCCCAGAGTTAGGGTTTTGGTTGTTTAGGGGTTTCCCTTATTTTCCAATAATAAATAGGCCCATGAGGCTCATTGTAACATAGCTCAGAGTCATGTAATTGCCACATTTCTTCTCATAGATAAGTTATCATCCCCCAAGCTAGTTTATTTCCATTCTATTTGTAAGCATATTTCAGTATTTGATATTAATGAAATGAACTATTATTTCTTATACATCTCTATATTTATGTTTATACCTGTAGTTTGTTGTGTTCCTATTTAATGTCATATCATCTTGCACTCTTTTCCACACCTATCATTCTTCAACTAGTGGTTCTATTTCATGTGTAATTGCACAGATGCTATTATGCCAACTCCCTATGCCAATCCTTAGCCTGCTTTGCCTACCTACCAACACAACCATACTTTTATTTGTTTTTTTGTCCTATTTCTTGTATATTTTTTCCCAAAGAGGAGTATTTTTCTTGTCCACTCATTTTCCAATTGTATTTAATGGACTGACATTAATAACGACTAGGCCTTCTCAAGAAATCTCCCTCCTCAAGCAATGGAGTATGTGTCCCTTTCTCTTAGCCATTTAATTTATGGGTACATGATTACAGGGAAATGTTTAAAAGGGGAATTAACCCATAGGGGATGTCATAATTTAAGAGCACAAATTCTCACCAAAACTCTCCCATGTGCCTCTAAGTTCAAGTATTATATCTTTTACAATAGATAATAAAGATGATTTGATTCTATTCTCTTGTGTTTTAGTTTGTTTTAAGTTTTCTTCATTGTATTCTATGTACTCTGTGCTTTGTTTCTCCATTTTTTACATGGAATTTGTGTTTTGTGCTTAATTTTTAAATAATATGATTATGGGCTCCTTCGTAGGTTGCAACCAAGTTGCAAAAGGACACTAAATTTGGTACACTATTTCTTCAATTCCACAACCACATTGCACCTCCACTTTCTTGTTGAGATTTATATTGGATGTTGTGGACATCCTACTAAGCTTTGAGGGCTTCTTCTCTCTCTTTAAATTTTTCTTCTTCCTGGAGCCTTTTCTCTTCATCTTCCCTTCTCTTTTATTCTTCTTATTTTTTTCTATCTCTTTCTCCCTTTTCTTTTATTTGTTTTTCTCACTCTTAGTATAGCTTAGCTACTTCCTAAGCTTTCCTAGTGGTATCCACCTAGACTTTCTTAACATCTTTTTTATATTTCTTGAGTTTCTTCTCCTTAGCTAGTTTAACTACTTCCATTTGGTTAGCCTATTTATTGGCCAAGGAATCTTTCTTAGCCTTAGTTATTTCTTTTTTTTTGGCTTGGAAGAGAGTGTAACCCATCTTGAAAATAACTTCAATATATAATTTGGAATTCATTAGTTTTTCCTCATTTGCTCAGCTCTCATATTGGTATTCCCACCTACATCTACATGATCCATAATGATTTCTTAATATTAATTTGGGTTCATACCTATGGAATGACAGGTCCTCAAAATAGAAAAGAGTTATAGCATCAAAGTTAGCTATGGTTTCCTTCATATTCCAAAGTTGATAAGAACTGATGTAAAAGGACATGTGTATCCATGGGGATTTGTTATCTTGTGAGAGTGCTTCCCATACTCATGTAAAAACTTGATAGGTTATCTCCTATAGGATTACTCTATCTATGAAAAAATGAGTTAATATGTGGGGAGGCTTGGTTACTTCAAACACGCTCAAGTATGTGCCATATTTTTTCACAAATCAGTACCTAATAATCAATAATACTCACATGGCCCTCTCATTCATTCTTGAAGCTATTGAGTTGAATAAGCGATCATGAAGTGGAATTAATAAACCATGACATATTTGTTTGTATGATGAAATGTACAACCTCATTCAGGTTGGGCTAGGATTTCAGCCATTATGTCCCATTGACGTATCCATACCATTTGCAGCTACTCAGGCAGATTCAACTCACGTCTAGTCCAAATTTGACAAGGATAACAACCTCATTCAGCACATTCAACACATCTGCCAGCAGGTCAATGATATATTGGATAGATCCAATGCTAAGTACAAGTAGCACAATGGTCAACATCAAGTGTCACACAAGTTCTACGTGGACGAAAAAGCTGGGCTACATTTGTAAAAGGAGCACCTTGTTGGAAACGACTGTAAGCTTCATCCTCTATGATATGGTCCATACAGAATCACCAAGGTTGCAAGGGATAATTCGTTCGAGCTTAGCATTCCACTATTCCTTGTTATGCACCCAGTGTTTAATGTAGACCGCCTTCGACCATACTTTCCACCATTGCTAGACACATCTGACAATGCCAAACAACTCATGCCAATAGAGCTAAACCAAGATAGTATGGAACAGGCCACCACTGATCAAATCATGGACATGTAGATCAATAAAAATTACCAATAGAGGATCTAGCTATATCAAGTTGTTAAATCAAGTCAACTTCTTCAGCAGGGCAAGTGGGCTCACCCAGGACCAGTTCAACAAAAATTTCCTCATCTCATGGAGGCTCTACATGTAATGGGAACCATTTCCTCATAAGGATAGAGGATAAATCTTGGTGGATATTGGTGGCCACGTGACTATTCCACCTGGTCCTCTAATTAGTTTCATATGTTTCCTTGTTTATTGCAGCATTTACTATTTTTAGCAATTTTCTGGGTCCTGAACCTCTGTAGCAATTTTGACCCCCTAAAGAAAATTCTTTTGAGGTCTGTAGCAAGCCCACAGATGTGGGAAGGGGCCTGATCCTAATCCTGTAGTACTCAAATAGATATTTCCAACAAGTTATCGTGCGCGCCAAACATGGATAATATGACCAAGTTATGACCCCAGGAAGTTGGCTGCCCAATTAACCCCAACGGAGCCCACAAACTCCTGGCGTTCCATCTCCCAGAGTTAGGGTTTTGGTTTTTTAGGGGTTTCCCTTATTTTTCAATAATAAATAGGCCCATGAGGCTCATTGTAACATAGCTCAGAGTCATGTAATTTCCACATCTCTTCTCATAGATAAGTTACCATCCCCCAAGCTAGTTTATTTCCATTCTATTTGTAAGAATATTTCAGTGTTTGATATTAATGAAATGAACTATTATTTCTTCTACATCTCTATATTTATGTTTATATCTGTAATTTGTTGTGTTCCTATTTAATTTCATATCATCTTGCACTCTTTCCACACCTATCATTCTTCAACTAGTGGTTCTATTTCATGTGTGATTGCACAGATTCTATTATGCCAACTCCCTATGCCAATCCTTAGCCTGCTTTGCTTACCTACCAACACAACCATACTTTTATTTGTTTTTTTGTCCTATTTCTTGTATATTTTTTCCCATACAAGAGTATTTTTCTTGTCCACTCATTTTCCAATTGTATTTAACGGACTGACATTAATAACGACTAGGCCTTCTCAAGAAATCTCCCTCCTCAAGCAATGGAGTATGTGTCCCTTTCTCTTAGCCATTTAATTTATGGGTACATAATTACAGGGAAATGTTTGAAAGGGGAATTAACCCATAGGGGATGTCACAATTTAAGAGCACAAATTCTGACCAAAACTCTCCCATGTGCCTCTAAGTTCAAGTATTATATCTTTTACAATAGATAATAAAGATGATTTGATTCTATTCTCTTGTGTTTTATTTTGTTTTAAGTTTTCTTCATTGTATTCTATGTACTCTATGCTTTGTTTCTCCATTTTTTACATGGAATTTGTGTTTTGTGCTTAATTTTTAAACAATATGATTATGGGCTCCTTCGTAGGTTGCAACCAAGTTGCAAAAGGACACTAAATTTGGTACACTATTTCTTCAATTCCACAACCACATTGCACCTCCACTTTCTTGTTGAGATTTATATTGGATGTCGTGGACATCCTACTAAGCTTTGAGGGCTTCTTCTCTCTCTTTAAATTTTTCTTCTTCCCGGAGCCTTTTCTCTTCATCTTCCCTTCTCTTTTATTCTTCTTATTTTTTTCTATCTCTTTCTCCCTTTTCTTTTATTTGTTTTCTCACTCTTAGTATAGCTTAGCTACTTCCTAAGCTTTCCTAGTGGTATCCACCTAGACTTTCTTAACATCTTTTTTATATTTCTTGAGTTTCTTCTCCTTAGCTAGTTTAACTACTTCCATTTGGTTAGCCTATTTATTGGCCAAGGAATCTTTCTTAGCCTTAGTTATTTATTTTTTTTTGGCTTGGAAGAGAGTGTAACCCATCTTGAAAATAAATTCAATATATAATTTGGAATTCATTAGTTTTTCCTCATTTGCTCAGCTCTCATATTGGTATTCCCACCTATATCTACATGATCCATAATGATTTCTTAATATCAATTTGGGTTGATACCTATGGAATGACAGGTCCTCAAAATAGAAAAGAGTTATAGCATCAAAGTTAGCTATGGTTTCCTTCATATTCCAAAGTTGAGAAGAACTGATGTAAAAGGACATGTGTATCCATGGGGATTTGTTATCTTGTGAGAGTGCTTCCCATACTCATGTAAAAACTTGATAGGTTATCTCCTATAGGATTACTCTATCTATGAAAAAATGAGTTAATATGTGGGGAGGCGTGGTTACTTCAAAAACGCTCAAGTTTGTGCCATATTTTTTCACAAATCAGTACCTAATAATCAATAATACTCACATGGCCCTCTCATTCATTCTTGGGGCTATTGAGTTGAATAAGGCACCATGAAGTGGAATTAATAAACCATGACATATTTTTTTGTATGATGAAATGTACAACCTCGTTCAGGTCGGGCTAGGATTTCAGCCATTATGTCCCATTGACGTATCCATACCATTTGCAGCTACTCAGGCAGATTCAACTCACGTCTAGTCCAAATTTGACAAGGATAACAACCTCATTCAGCACATTCAACACATCTGCCAGTAGGTCAATGCTATATTGGATATATCCAATGCTAAGTACAAGTAGCACAATGGTCAACATCGAGTGTCACACAAGTTCTACGTGGGCGACAAGGCTGGGCTACATTTGTAAAAGGAGCACCTTGTTGGAAACGATTGTAAGCTTCGTCCTCTATGATATGGTCCATACACAATCACCAAGGTTATACGGGGTAATTCCTTCGAGCTTAGCATTCCACTATTCCTTGTTATGCACCCAGTGTTTAATGTAGACCGCCTTCGATAATACTTTCCACCATTGCTAGACACATCTGACAATGTAAAACAACTCATGCCAATAGAGCTAAACCAAGATAGTATGGAACACGCCACCACTGATCAAATCATGGACATGTAGACCAATAAAAATTACAAATAGAGGATATAGCTATATCAAGTTGTTAAATCAAGTCAACTCCTTCACCAGCGCAAGTGGGCTCACCTAGGACCAGTTCAACAAAAATTTCCTCATCTCATGGAGGCTCTACATGTAATGGGAACCATTTCCTCATAAGGAGAGAGGAAAAATCTAGGTGGATAATTGTGGCCACGTGCCTATTCCACTTGGGCCTCTATTTAGTTTCATATATTTCCTTGTTTATTGCAGCATTTACTATTTTTAGCAATTTTTTCGGTCTTGAGCCTCTGTAGCAGTTCTGACCCCCTAAACAAAATTCTTTTGAGGTCTGTAGCAAGCCCACAGATGTGGGAAGGGGCCTGATCCTAATCCTGTAGTACTCAAATACATATTTCCAACAAGTTATCGTGTGCGCCAAACATAGATAATATGACCAAGTTATGACCCCAGGAAGTTGGCTGCCCAAATAACCCCAACGGAGCCCACAAACTCTTGGCATTCCATCTCCCAGAGTTATGGTTTTGGTTGTTTAGGGGCTTCCCTTATTTTTCAGTAATAAATAGGCCCATGAGCCTCATTGTAACATAGTTCAGAGTCATGTAATTGCCACATCTCTTCTCATAGATAAGTTACTATCGCCCAAGCTAGTTTATTTCCATTCTATTTGTAAGCATATTTCAGTATTTGATATTAATAAAATGAACTATTATTTCTTCTACATCTCTATATTTATGTTTATATCTGTAATTTGTTGTGTTCCTATTTAAGTTCATATCATCTTGCACTCTTTTCCACACCTGTCATTCTTCAACTGGTGGTTCTATTTCATGTGTGATTGCACAGATGCTATTATGCCAACTCCCTATGCCAATCCTTAGCCTGCTTTGCCTACCTACCAACACAACCATACTTTTATTTGTTTTTTTGTCCTCTTTCTTGTATATTTTTTCCCAAAGAGGAGTATTTTTCTTTTCCACTCATTTTCCAATTGTATTTAATGGATTGACATTAATAACAACTAGGCCTTCTCAATAAATCTCCCTCCTCAAGCAATGGAGTATGTGCCCCTTTCTCTTAGCCATTTGATTTATGGGTACATAATTACAAGGAAATGTTTACAAAGGGAATTAACCCATAGGGGATGTCACAATTTAAGAGCACAAATTCTCACCAAAACTCTCCCATGTGCCTCTAAGTTCAAGTATTATATCTTTTATAATAGATAATAAAGATGAATTGATTCTATTCTCTTGTGTTTTAGTTTGTTTTAAGTTTTCTTCATTGTATTCTATGTACTTTATGCTTTGTTTCTCCATTTTTTACATGGAATTTGTGTTTTGTGCTTAATTTTTAAACAATATGATTATGGCCTCCTTCGTAGGTTGCAACCAAGATGCAAAAGGACACTAAATTTGGTACACTATTTCTTCAATTCCACAACCACATTGCACCTCCACTTTCTTGTTGAGATTTATATTAGATGTTGTGGACATCCTACTAAGCTTTGAGGGCTTCTTCTCTATCTTTAAATTTTTCTTCTTCCCGGAGTCTTTTCTCTTCATCTTCCCTTCTCTTTTATTCTTCTTATTTTTTTCTATCTCTTTCTACCTCTTCTTTTATTTGTTTTTCTCACTCTTAGTATAGCATAGCTACTTCCTAAGCTTTCCTAGTGGTATCCACCTAGACTTTCTTAACATCTTTTTTATATTTCTTGAGTTCCTTGTCCTTAGGTAGTTTAAATACTTCCATTTGGTTAGCCTATTTATTGGCCAAGGAATCTTTCTTAGCCTTAGTTATTTCTTTTTTTTTTTTTGGCTTGGAGGAGAGTGTAACCCATCTTGAAAATAACTTCAATATATAATTTGGAATTCATTAGTTTTTCCTCATTTGCTCAACTCTCATATTGGTATTCCCACCTATATCTACATGATCCATAATGATTTCTTAGTATCAATTTGGGTTCATACCTATGGAATGACAGGTCCTCAAAATAGAAAAGAGTTATAGCATCAAAGTCAGTTATGGTTTCCTTCATATTCCAAAGTTGAGAAGAACTCAAGTAAAAGGACATGTGTATCCATGGGGATTCATTATCTTGTGAGAGTGCTCCCCATACTCATGTAAAAACTTGATAGGTTATCTCCTATAGGATTACTCTATCTATGAAAAAATGAGTTAATATGTGGGGAGGCTTGGTTACTTCAAACACGCTCAAGTATGTGCCATATTTTTTCACAAATCAGTACCTAATAATCAACAATACTCACATGGCCCTCTCATTCATTCTTGGAGCTATTGAGTCGAATAAGCCATCATGAAGTGGAATTAATAAACCATGACATATTTGTTTGTATGATGAAATGTACAACCCCTTTCAGGTCGGTCTAGGATTTCAGCCATTATGTCCCATTGACGTATCCATACAATTTGCAGCTACTCAGGCAGATTCAACTCACGTCCAGTCTAAATTTGACAAGGATAACAACCTCATTGAGCACATTCAACACCTCTGTCAGTAGGTCAATGATATATTGGATAGATCCAATGTTAAATACAAGTAGCACAATGGTCAACATCGGGTGTCACACAAGTTCTATGTGGGCGACAAAGCTAGGCTACATTTGTAAAAGGAGCACCTTGTTGGAAACGACTGTAAGCTTCGTCCTCTATGATATGGTCCATACACAATCACCAAGGTTGTAAGGGATAATTACTTCGAGCTTAGCAATCCACTATTCCTTGGTATGCACCTGTGTTTAATGTAGACCGCCTTCGACCATTCTTTCCACCATTGCTAGACACATCTGACAATGCAAAACAACTCATGCCAATAGAGCTAAACCAAGATAGTATGGAACAGGCCACCACTGATCAAATCATGGACATGTAGATCAATAAAAATTACCAATAGAGGATCTAGTTATATCAAGTTGTTAAATGAAGTAAACTCCTTCAGCAGGGCAAGTGGGCTCACTGGGGACCAGTTCAACAAAAATTTCCTCATCTCATGGAGGCTCTACATGTAATGGGAACCATTTCCTCATAAGGAGAGAGGAAAAATCTAGGTGGATATTGGTGGCCACGTGCCTATTCCACCTGGGCCTCTGGTTAGTTTCATATGTTTCCTTGTTTATTGCAGCATTTACTATTTTTAGCAATTTTTTGGGTCCTGAACCTCTGTAGCAGTTTTGACCCCCTAAACAAAATTCTTTTGAGTTCGGTAGCAAGCACACATATGTGGGAAGGGGCCTACTCCTAATCCTGTAGTACTCAAATAGATATTTCCAACAAGTTATCGTGCGTGCCAAACATAGAGAATATGACCAATTTATGACCCCAGGAAGTTGGCTGCCTAATTAACCCCAATGGAGCCCACAAACTCTTGGCGTTCCATCTCCTAGAGTTAGGGTTTTGGTTGTTTAGGGGTTTCCCTTATTTTTCAATAATAAATAAGCCCATGAGCCTCATTGTAACATAGTTCAGAGTCATCTAATTGCCACATCTCTTCTCATAGATAAGTTACCATCGCCCAAGCTAGTTTATTTCCATTCTATTTGTAAGCGTATTTTAGTATTTGATATTAATGAACTGAACTATTATTTCTTCTACATCTCTATATTTATGTTTATATCTGTAATTTGTTGTGTTCCTATTTAAGTTCGTATCATCTTGCACTCTTTTCCACACCTATCATTCTTCAACTGGTGGTTCTATTTCATGTGTGATTGCACAGATGCTATTATGCCAACTCCCTATGCCAATGCTTAGCCTGCTTTGCCTACCTACCAACACAACCATACTTTTATTTGTTTGTTTGTCCTCTTTCTTGTATATTTTTTCCCAGAAAGGAGTATTTTTCTTGCCCACTCATTTTCCAATTGTATTTAATGGACTGACATTAATAACAACTAGGCCTACTGAAGAAATCTCCCTCCTCAAGCAATGGAGTATGTGTCCCTTTCTCTTAGCGATTTAATTTATGGGTACCTAATTACAGGGAAATGTTTACAAGGGGAATTAACCCATAGGGGATGTCACAATTTAAGAGCACAAATTCTCACCAAAACTCTCCCATGTGCCTCTAAGTTCAAGTATTATATCTTTTACAATAGATAATAAAGATGATTTGATTCTATTCTCTTGTGTTTTAGTTTGTTTTAAGTTTTCTTCATTGTATTCTATGTACTTTATGCTTTGTTTCTCCATTTTTTACATGTAATTTGTGTTTTGTGCTTAATTTTTAAACAATATGATTATGGCCTCCTTCGTAGGTTACAACCAAGCTGCAAAAGGACACTAAATTTGGCACACTATTTCTTCAATTCCACAACCACATTACACCTCCACTTTCTTGTTGAGATTTATATTGGATGTTGTGGACATCCTACTAAGCTTTGAGGGCTTCTTCTCTCTCTTTAAATTTTTCTTCTTCCCGGAGTCTTTTCTCTTCATCTTCCCTTCTCTTTTATTCTTCTTATTTTTTCTATCTCTTTCTCCCTTTTCTTTTATTTTTTTTCTCACTCTTAGTATAGTTTAGCTACTTCCTAAGCTTTCCTAGTGGTATCCACCTAGACTTTCTTAAAATCTTTTTTATATTTCTTGAGTTTCTTCTCCTTAGCTAGTTTAACTACTTCCATTTGGTTAGCCTATTTATTGGCCAAGGAATCTTTCTTAGCCTTAGTTATTTCTTTTTTTTTGGCTTGGAGGAGAGTGTAACCGATCTTGAAAATAACTTCAATATATAACTTGGAATTCATTAGTTTTTCGTCATTTGCTCAACTCTGATATTGGTATTCCCACCTATATGTACATGATCCATAATGATTTCTTAGTATCAATTTGGGTTCATACCTATGGAATGACAGGTTGTCAAAATAGAAAAGAGTTATAGCATCAAAGTCAACTATGGTTTCCTTCGTATTCCAAAGTTGAGAAGAACTCAAGTAAAAGGACATGTGTATCCATGGGGATTTGTTATCTTGTTAGATTGCTTCCCATACTCATGTAAAAAATTGATAGGTTATCTCCTATAGGATTACTCTATCTATGAAAAAATGAGTTAATATGTGGGGAGGCTTGGTTACTTCAAACACGCTCAAGTATGTGCCATATTTTTTCACAAATCAGTACCTAATAATCAACAATACTCACATGGCCCTCTCATTCATTCTTGGAGCTATTGAGTCGAATAAGCCATCATGAAGTGGAATTAATAAACCATGACATATTTGTTTGTATGATGAAATGTACTTCCATTCCAATAGTATCTTGTAGTTAATGTGAATGGGAGCTTCTTGGATTGTCTACCACTATCCCATAGTAAGGAATGGATGATTGGCACAAAAAACATCCGTGATGTAAGAAGCCATAAAGAATTGAGGATACTTTCCTTCCTTTGGGTTATGGATTATCATGATATTGTCTTATAGAGAGGTAGAAATAATGTTAACCTAGTTGAAGACAATTCCTAAAAATATAGTGGAAAACATCAAGGGCACTCAACCTTTATTAAAAGCCTCTACATTTGGCCTTTCACATAGCCTGCACATTAAGGTAGTGACCCGTTGAAACATAGTCATTCGTAAATTTGTTGGCTATTCTGTGTTGGATCTAGACATGAAACTGCACTTATTTTCCCACCAAGTCTTCATGATTTATTTTGGTGGGATTTTGAAATATTTAAGCCAACCCTCATCTAAGAAGACTTTTGCAGGAGGAAATATATAATATGAGTTAATATTGGAAGCTATGAAATGAAGTAAAAGGATTCCCCTATGTGTCTCTAACCATGAAACCTTTAGTGTTTATATGCTTTAGGATATATTTGACTACTTCAACACATTGTAGAATAAGGGAGTCCATTGCTAGCTTATGCAATCATTATCTTCTAGCACATCTATATACCTTTGAGTTTGGATTATGCTTTGGGAATTTTTACTTGTCAAATAGTATATATACCTTTCACTAGGCAAAGGTTGTGTTATAGTCAATAAAACACATGGTTTTTGTGAGCGAATAATGGTGGAGGGGGCTCATCATTTGGAACAATAATAACTAGATCTTAGAAAACCTTATTTATTAATGTAAACATGATTATCCCTACAAAATACTCATTAACATAATAGAACACTTGAATCCAATTACTAAAATCCAAAAAAGAGAACTATGTTTTGTGATTTGATGTCCTTACTCACTAATGGTGTGATATGTGATTTTTAATTAGTTATGAGCTTAAACCTCATAATGAATGGAACCACGTTTCATGAATATGAATTATATCTAATGATCATGAATATGATCAATGCCATGGACTACCATGCACTGTGAAGTCAAATATCAGTGAGAGATTTATCTCTAATTTCATTTGAAGTGCTAACATGAGGAGAAAGTGGTGAGGGGGAGGGGGAATTTAATTTCCAATTGCACCAAATAAGTGATGGTGTTATTTTGTATTACTATGAGTGAGGATAACATAGTGGCACCAACTACACCAAGCTACTTCCACTGACATGAATATGCATGTGCAGTAATTGCCTTGATTGAATGTAGGGGAAACTTGGCTATGGCTATAAACCTAATTGAGATTAGAATATAAAAGACCATGGTGGAGTGGGGTTTTAATAAGCTAATTGTAGGCCTATATGTGGAAACTCAAATTGGGTTGCAAGCCCTAGTCAAATATGATGAATAATAACCTAATGGGATTTTTTGTAGTTGGATTGGAAAAGTCGATGGGACTTGGGTTGTAGGACCAATCTTAAATCCTTCTTTACAAATTAAAAGAATAAAAGTTTCAAAAAATAATAAATAAATCCAAAAATAAAATTGACAATTTAAACTTTGGGTGTGTCCTATCTCACCTTATTTTAGTGTGTGATAATAGGGGAGAGTGATTGTATGGTCATCTTAGGTGGTATAAGGCTTGGTGGAAAAGTAAAATTTGTCATGGTTGCACTTGGTGAAATAGAAAGGGGTCAAATAGGATTTATATCCAATTTTTAATATTGGTGCAAAGTTTTAGGCAATGGATTCCCTAACATTTACTAATGGAGAAACCAAGTTTTGATGAGACATGTCATGAATAAGTGAGTTATTGTAGCAATAAGTGCTAGGGGAGATGAGTTGGGAGGTCATGTTGTGGGGATGTTGGTCTGTCACACAATAATGTAGCTAGTGGCATGGAGGACAAAAATCTTCATCCCCATGATACATGATGTGACTATAGATAGTTCATGTGCCACAATGCTAAAACAATGGATTTCTAGTGATATGCCACAAGGAAAACCCTCAGGCTAGTGATACAATGGATTGTTGATCTGGCTTGCACAAGGTTTGGATACGAGAAAGGGAAGGTTTTCTATGTTGAAAAGGAAGGGATGTTGTTTAGTAGTGTGTTGCAAGGAAAATGTATTTCGTGATGATTTATCACTGACAAAATGGATTTGTTGGTGATTCATCACTTGGAAAATTAGTTTCCAAATCTTCATGAATTGAATCCAGAAAGGAAAAAGAAGGGTAGTAGAAGAGAAAAAAGGTCTTTGAAGACTTAGGGAAAATACTTAAAGGGAAGAGAAAGGATTTTAAAAGGGTAACCTTCATATATCTAGGTGTGATAACACCATTAAAAGAAATGAAGGGGAGTTGTTGATGTTAGCATAATAATATTTTAATGCCTAAAATTCCTCTAAAAGTAGTCAAAATCATTGATTTTAACAAACAAATAAATGAATAACATTTAATTTTATTATATTTTGGTTCAAAATACTCTTTAATAATTTCATACAATTGATAATAGGGTTTGCTTAAATAGCTTACATTAAAGTAATGCTAGACCTCTTTCATTAACATAAATGCACCAAGGAGTTCCTAAATGCATATTACTCGGTCAAGATATGGGTGATGAACCCATATCATAGCAATCTTGACCACTTTGTTACAGAGTTGCAAATGTAGGAGTTCTTACTCGTATAGTAACATACACGAATATTTTTGGAAGAGAATGGACATGATCATGAGTAGCTAGACTAGAATTTCTGACTATTAAAAAATAGGTTTCAACTTACAAGCTTATGCACTATAGGGCTATGCACAAATTACCTTTACAGCCATAGTTTAATCAACTCCAAGTAAATACATCATTGTTTTATCACCCACAACAACTTGTCTTAAGGAAGCAATTATTAAATGTTCACTACAGGTCAAAATTAGATTGTCCTCTATTGAATTCCTATTCCTACTTATGGTGATGGAGTAGAAACAATAGTGACATCTTTTGTGTTAGAATTTGGACTGGCTTTTGTTGAAAGTATGAATTCTATCATATGTAACCTTTCCTTTTCTCTTAATTCAATGACCATTTCAATAGGTTTCTCTTTCCTCAAATAATTTCTTGATCAATTGCATATTTTCCCCATGTTTGAATGGATTGCCAAAAAGATAAATATAAATAAAATGCCTTCTAATTACACAAAAAAACAAAAGTTACTTTCCAAAAATTGCCTTCTAATCACATAGAAAGAAACGAAATTTCCCTTCAATTAAATGATAAAATAAATATTACCTTTCAATCACATTAAAATACAATAGATTCCTTCCAATTACATAACAAAATGAAACTTTACCTTCTCATTACACTAAAAGACATTAAAGTGTATATTGTTGTTATTTTTCACAGGAGATGTCAAGAAATCTACTATCATGAATTTTTTTTCCAAAATGAGCAACATTTGGCATCATGTTGTTCTTGTTTTATAGCTTACAAAAGCATGTGGGTAGTTTAGAGCACATGTGCATTACAATGTGCATGTGCTCTAAAGCACATGCAAACTCTTAACACAACATGCTAAAACTTATGTGGCACATATATTTAATCACTTAATATTTATACTTTATGGATAGAGAAGGTGTAGAGGGGCTTGTGGCAAAGTAGTTCATGGGAATCATTGAATTGAAGGTGGCTTGAATCCTATATCAATGAATAAGGTAGTAGGATGAAAGTGTATGGGGGTGTGGGGCTCCAATAAAATTATATGGATGTGGAGCTTAGGGAATATCTCTAGAGGGAGTTAGGGGTTGGGTATATGTGGGAGTGTAAAGGAATATGGGGAAAGGGTCTTAGTGGAGGTAGGGTTAAAATAATATATGGGACAAGTAATAAAGAAAAGTAGGGCCAAAGGGTAGGCGAGCTTATGGTTTGAGCAAAACTGGGGGATAAATAGGTAAAAGGGGACATGGGTTCAATGGAAGGGAGGGGAATGGGGAATGTGGTGGGGTGGGAGGGAACATGGAGAAAGGGGAAAAGTGGGAGGAGGTGAGAAGATGGAAAGGTTGGATGGCTAGATAAGGTGGAGTGGTAGGTATGAAGGAAAAGAGGGAGTAATAAAAGGGGAGGATGAGGCAAGATGGAAGGGTCTAAACAAACTGGACATGGAAAAAAGGATGGTTGGGTATATGGGTTTGATAGAGATAGGGTCATAATGGGGAAGTGGGTTAAGGGTAGAGCATAGGATACAATGGTGGAAGGGACTCAAGGGAAGAGGTTTTTGGCTTAGATATGGAGGGGGATATTGGAAATTGTTTGGGACCAACCAATAATAGGATTAAGGGGTAGGGAGTTTTTTTTCTAATGGTAGAGGTATGGGCTTGTGTGTGCTCAAGGCTAGGAGTGTTAAATGCTCTGGGCCCATAGATAAAGTGTGGGTAATCAGGCCCTATAGGTATAGGGTCTATGGCCCTATGGGTGTAAGGACTAGGTACCCCAAGGATAAAGGGGTGTAGGTGTTAGGTAGAGGTGGAGGGACAAGTATAGATGAGAATAGGGTCTAGGAGTTAGGTGCTAGGGGACTGGTGTTGGGGGACTGGTTAGGAGGTGAGGACATAAGGGAAGATATGGATACAGTGAAGGCTGTGGAAACAATGTGGAAGACACTAAGGGAATTTAGGATCCATAAACAAAGGACCAATGACTAGGGTGATAGGGACTAGGGAATTAGGTGCTAAGTGTTATGGCGAGGGCCAGGGGTTTAGATGAAGGGATAGGAACTAAGGTTATTAGCTAAGGGAATGTGGGGCCTTGGGTGAAAGGGGCCCAAATATAAGGGTAAATGTTGTGAAGATAGCTAGATACAGGAATAGGGTCCTAGGAAGAGGGTCTAAAGGTGTAGGTGTTGAAGTCCCAAAATGGGTGCTATAGTGATGAAGATTATATAAATAACAAAATGGAATGTAAGAATATGAATGGAAACATGAACATATAAATATTACAAAACAAGGAAACTTTTATGGGATAAATTTCACCCATTGTTGGCATTATGGTTCTGGTATGATTATATGTTTCAGATGTTGTACTTGATGGCAACACCCATGGCATGGCTCTCATTTTGATGAAAATAAAGAAATACGTAGGAGAACAGTTCAGGAGGTGCGTACCCGCAGGTATACCATGCAGGGACCGCGTCCTAATACGCGAATTACCCATCCGTGAGGTGCGTACCCCAGTGCACACATTCCAAGGCAATTAAGCGCCCACACGTGGGGTTTCTCATGGTACTTAGCCAACAGTTTTGGGTTATCATGGTTTTGGTCCGTGGTATTGTTTATTTTATTATTTTTATTGAGCCCCAT
>APFE030842245.1:21573-31769 GCA_000404065.3 Pinus taeda | reverse complement strand
TATGTCAACAAAAACATGTAGAATGATGAATTAGATATAAAAAACATAAAAAAACATAGATTTATCATTGAACCATATCACATCAATCATCTAGAAGTTATAATCTTCATCAACCATGTCCACAAGTTAGTAAAATACATATTACAACTGCAACATATTGAGTCTCATGAATCATGAATCATGATTCATCAAATTCAATCTTAAAGTTTCAACTTCAAGCTTTCAAAATTGAAAATTCGATATATAACATTATCATCATTGATCACCAAAGTTGTACTTGTAAGCTAAGTTTAACCATTACAAGAAATAATATCTTAGATATTTCTAATTCCTAACTTCTAACTGTTAACATGAAATGAAATGTTATAAAATGAAACATGAATAATGAAATGAAATGAAACAACTTTAATCTTTCACGAAGCATCATATTCATAATTCACAATCATTACCAATGAGTTATAATTGCCAAGGCCCAACTTCAAACTTCAAATTTTCATTGTCACAGTGATATATTGTTTACAAAAAATGTCATTATGATATGAAAGAGTCAAGAGTCAAGAGTCAAGGACTCAAAACTCAACAGTTATGAAAACTAAAGTCTAATAGAAACTAGAAAAGACAAGTAAACTGTAAATCTACATTTGGCCCTTTCCACAGAGTCTCCAGGAGTATAAGCAGGTCGTGGTCATCTTTTAGGAGTCTCCCGCACAGACCAATGACCAGAACTAGAATGCACATGCCCTCCATGTGAGAGTGTATATGGAGGTGGCGACAGCAAAGGAACAAGACTCGGAACTCGAGCACTACTACTGGATGGCGAAGGTGGAGGTGGCATGGTTGCTGCAGCTGCTTCATCTTCATCCCTTACAAGTTCCTCTTCCAGTTCTTCAAGATGTACAATTCCATCCTCCAAATTGTCACCCTCTAGGTGATTGTCCCAAATTTTATATGTGGGATCCTCATAAGCCCGATCACAGTAATGACTCAACAACCTCAAGTTGTCGTGCACATAAACCAAGCTTTCTGCTCGGTTTTCATTGAGTCTGTTTCTTTTCACAGTATGTATGTAGTTGTAGGTGCTCCAACACCTCTCTGTAGAAGAAGTATTTACAACCTGTGAAAGAAATTTTTTTGCCAATTTTGGCAAAAGTCCCTGGCCGCCATATGTTTCCCACCATGTGAGAGAATCAAATCTATCTCTGTTTTCCATTGCATGGAAGTTACCATACAAACCAGTGCCACTGAAGTATTTGCCTATTTCAAGGCGCACAGCTGCACATTCCTCTATGTCAGGTATCAACTTTTCTAATGGTTGCAAATATCCACTAGTTACCTCTCCATCTAAATGGGGTTTGGTCCTAATCCCACCCCCTGCTGCAGGTTGGCCCAACCAAGATGTAGAGTAGTATTTTGGCATAAGGATATACACCAAGCAATGTAGTGGAAGATTAAGTCTATTCCACTGTTCACACACACAATTGTGAATCAGTTTTTACAAGTCGAGATCTCCGTTATGAACAATATCTTTTATTTGCCCCGGCATGGTATCCATCTGCTCATACACCTTGCCAATCACTAGTTTGTCTATATCTGCAAACTGAATCATGTGATAAATGGGCTTGGTGAAATCCAATACTTGCTTGACACTTGTCCAAAAATGACCATCAAGAGCAGCCTCCTCCACTAGTTCAAAACCTTGCCTGTAATCTACATTTGTAGCCCTTTCCTTTAATATCTGCCAATGTGGACTTGATACCATGCTAGCGAATGAATCCCTTACCTTCAAAAGGCACATGAAGGTGAGGTAATAGCTACCAAATCTAGTCTTCGCAATCTTCAACAACTCCAATCTTGAGTGACTGCGGAAAAGGCCATGGGTATTGCTATGATTTGTAATAAATTTTATCATTTGTTTGCCTTTCTTGTACAAATCACCAATCCATTTGTATTGTGCTTTTTTGTTCTTGACAACATCATGCATCAGAAGGTTCAATGTGTGAACCAAACATCCAGACCAAAATATGTTGGGGTATTTATCCTCAATAATTGCTCCCGCTGCCCTACAATTAGGAGCATTATCAGTGATGACTTGGATGCATTGTATGGCCCAATACAGTCAATTGTTTCAAGTAATGCTTCTACAATGTTGATGGCAGTCCTGAACTTGTTTGAGTAATCATGTGCAGTTAGAAAGATGGAACCACTAACAGACACAGCAAGGACACTTATCAATGGCTTGCCTTTTACATTTGTCCATCCATCAGATACAATGGGCACCCCATGGTCAATCCAAGAATTTGTCATTCTATTCAAAGAATGTGATATTTTTTCTTTTTCATGATCAAGGCCAACGGTTCTTGCCTTGTCATACCCAGGGCTCTTGTATCCTTTAGGGACATCATTTATGGTAGAAACCATTTCGTGCCAATAAGGTGAGCAAAGAACATTGAATGGTATCCCACATGCATAGCGAAACCTGTAAACCTTTGAATCCACATCATTCCTACACCCCTTATCAAGGAAATCTGATATGGTTCTATGCCTTAAAGCTGATGACCCTGTGCCTCCATATCCACTGCCTTGGGAGGATATTGAAGGAGTTCTTTGTGTTTGTGATTGTGAGCTTGGTTCAAAGAAACCCCTTGATTTTTTTGATTTGTATTGGGCTTCCTCCTCTTTCCTTATGTATTTGCCTCTATCTGTTGTTGACACCGCTGGACAAGTTTTGATTCCTATTTGTTTGTCTCCATCCCATGGCCTTTTCCCACAGAGGTGTCTTCTAGCACGGGTGTATGAACCTGTGTAATCATTGTTGCAATGGGGGAAATGAAATTTAGTGGTTCCACCCCCTCTCCCTGTTTCAGCCTTGTTAACATATTTCCACAATGGGGTTTCGTCTTGTTTAGTTTTTTGAGGGTCATGTTCACCCTCCTCCAGCTCCTCCTCACCGGGATTTTCATCAATTAGACTTTCTCCAACTTCTTCATCCCCCTCTTCAGTTTGGCCCCTCTGTTTCCTACTCTCCAACACCATAATAACCATAGAAGGGACCAAGAAGAGGAAAATGCCAAGAAATATAGCCAGGTCCATGGTGTTTGACATTTGTAGGCTTTTGAATATGCAAATTAATTTAATTTATTTAGATTAATTAATTTAATTTAGATTTATGGTTTTTTTACTAAATTAACCAAATTAACTAAATTACTACCTAACTAAATTAAACTAACTAAACTAACTAAATTACTAAGTTACTTACCTCTTTGCAGGCTTGCTCCTTGCTCCTCAGCGCTTGCTCCTCACTCCTTTACTCTTGCTCTCCAAGAAACTCAACTCAATGAAGTGATAATGAAATTTTTTTAGCCCCATTGGGCTTTTAAAACATTTTTTTTTTAAATTGGATTTTTTTTCACGTTCACGGTTTTTTTGCCACTGGATTGCTCCTGGCGCCACCCGAAACGCTCCCGGAGTGAAATTTTAAAGCCCGGGAGTGATCGTTCCCGGGCTGTAATTTTTGCTCCGGGAGCAACGCTCCGTAGAGCACTCCCGAAAATGGCAGGGAGTGGAAATTTTTTTGTTAGGAGGGCGCTCCCAAAATCGCTCCCGTTCGGGAGTGATTTGGGAAGTGCACTCCCGACCCGCTCCCGCCTGGAGTGCGGATTAGGAGCGGGTTCGAAGGGGGGGGGGGGGTTCCCTGCAACATAACTTCTTCCATCAGCATCAGGCTTTGTTAAAATATATTTTATTGAAGCAAAGGGCACATATACAATTATCTTGGAATGGAGAATGTAAATTCTAAATGCTTTCAAAGACTTGATAAGGGCATATGCTTGTTTCTCAATGATATCATACCTTAGTTCAGCATTCCTTAGTGTTTTGCTGGAAAATTCCATTGGATGCTCTGCACCTTCTTCATATGCTTGCAATAAAACTGTTGCAAGGGTGTCATCAGAGGCACATGAAAATATATGGAACTCTTTTGTTGTAATCTGGACTACTTAGAGTAGGAGCTTCCATTATAGCTTTGTTAATGGACTCGAAGAATCTTCTTGCTGCCTCACTCCATTTTATCTCTGACCCCTTTCTCAACATGGAGGTAATATGCTTCACCAATTCTACAAAATTTGGGGTAAGCCTCCTCACAAAGTTTGTTTTGCCCAAAAAGGACTGGATATCCTTCTTTGATCTCGGGATAGACAAAGTTTATATTGCCTTTACTCTTTCTGGGTCAATTTTGACACCTGCAGCGGAAACAATATGTCCTAACAGCTTGCCTTCTTCTAAAGAAAACTGTGACTTTTTTGGATTGACTGAAATCCCAAACCTTCTGCACTTCAAGAACACTTTCTTCAAATGTTGTAAATGATCTTGATGGCTGTTGGAGTATACTATTATATCATCAAGGTAGATAAGGACAAATTTATCCTTCTCTCCCACAAATGCTATATCCATAGCTCTCTTAAAGGTGGCTCCAGCATTCATCATCCCAAAAGGCATCTTGGAATACATAAAAGTGCCCCAAGGAGTGGTGAATGCAGTCTTCTCTTGATCATCTGGATGTACAGCAACCTGATTATATCCTGAAAATCCATCCAAGAAAGACATCACTTTGGCTCCTGAGACCTTTTGCAGCAAATGCTCCATCTTAGGTAGAGGGTAATTGTCTTTCTTAGAGCATTTGTTTAAGTTTCTGAAATCAACATAGAGTTTGATTTCTCCACTTTTCTTCCTCACTACTACTAGGTTGGCTACCCACTTTGAATATCTGAGAGGGACTATGATTTTGGCAGCCAGTAACTTCTTGACTTCTTTCTCAATCAAAGGAAGAAGTAAAGGGTTTATTGGTCTCAGCTTTTGCTTGAAAGGTATGGCGAATTTCTCTAGAGGGATTTTATGCTAGATAATATTCTTGTCATATGTTTTCAAGTCACTATATTCCCAGGCAAAAACATCAGCAAACTACTTCATTAAATTGCAGTATTAGAACTTTGGTCAGCAGACAGATGGGTGGACAGATGTATATATCTTGGCTGACCTGGACTTCCTATATTATTCTTACATACTGCAGATTGTTCTTCTTTTTTAGTAGCCTTGTAAGGTACATCATGCTGGTCAAAAAGCCTTTCTAGGGGAACTAAACCCTTAGGTATATGATTGTTGGGAAGTTGGATAATGCTATCTTTGCCAATTTTATTTCTAAGCTAGGCTTGAGGATCTTCTTCCAAGGCTTCATTTTCTTGGTCAATTTGCATTTCAGAGAATTCAATGACTTGTAGGAACCTATTCACTTCGTCATCATCTTCAAAAACTTTCCAATACTGAACATTGTCAGGCAATGATGGTCTGTATTTCATTTGAACTTCATAAACTAGTCTAGGAGGCATGGGAGGGATAAACATGCTAGCAGATACAACAAGGGAATCAGCAAGCTGATTTTTAGCTATAGGGATGTATGAGATACAAAAACTATCGAAAGAATCTTTGAGTCTCCATATCTAATCTCTGTATGCTTTCAGCCTTGGATGCTTTGCTTGAAATGTTCTGTTTACTTGCTGAATGATAAGATCAGCATCTCCAATCACCTTTATGCTTCTGATTCCTCTGTATTTTGCTACGTTAAGACCCAATATCAGAGCCTCATACTCTGCTATATTGTTGGTGACTTGGAAGGCCAGCTTAAAAGACAACTATGTGCTTTCTTGTTTTGGAGATATCAGCACCACCCCTGCTCCTACAATCTCCCTCGAACATGCTCCATCAAATAACATCTCCCAAACTTGACTTCCTTGCTCTTCCTTAGCCTGAACTATTGGTTTCCTGAGCTACATTGAGGCCTTCTAGGATTCTTCTATTTGGAGAATACATGCTTCAAAATCAGTGTCCAAAGCATAAATAGGATGATTAGAAGGATTATTTTCATCACTGATGATGTATGCCAGTTGTGCTTCTCTGTAAAATATCCTACTTTCTCCTCCAAAAATGGGGACAGTGGCATAAGATTAGTCATTTTGTAGTGTCCCACCTAGTCTCTTAATCCATCCTCTAGACAACAGCATACCAAAATTAGGAGGGACATCTGCTACCACAATGTCTATTACCATGCTCTTCATAGCAGCTGAGTTAGGGTAATGGCTATATCTTTTATTAAACCTAAGCATTTTACTTTTCTTGAATCAAAGGAGAATAGATCATGATATGTTCTGGTGATATCAAGGCCCAACTCTTCCATGACAACTTTTGGCATCAAATTGTGGCTATCCCTAGTGTCTAGCAGGCAATTGTGGAGGATTTTATCATGAATAGTCAAGGAGACATAAAAATATGGAGAGTTATCATCAGCAAGTTCAGTCATTGGGCTCAGCACAATTGCAGGCTTATCATCTTTGAAAATTGACAGAGTCAGTGGAGGTTTGTGTGGCTTTCAAAGGATAGGCTTTCTAAACACTTCACTCTTTACAAGTTCTATCAGAGGCATAGATATTTTTAATTTCTAGATTTCTAATTCAAAACTGAAAGGGGAAGGGGGCTTATCAAGGCCTCTTACCTCTTGAGCTGGTGCTTTGAGGATGACTGGGTCAGCTGCTAGTCTTTTCTGTCTGGTATTCTGTGACTATGTTTGGAGAACGACTTTTTGGGCAAGATTCTCCTTGGCATTTTTTTCCTGTGACCTAAGATTATATCTTTGTTGTTTGCCAGTCTACAGAACAGCCTCTCCATCCCATTCTTGACTAGTTTGGTCCAGGAGTAATGCTTCTTCGTATGCAGCCAATGTCAAAAAGGCAGCACTGCCCTTATCTTCCATGCAATGAATTTCATCCTCCTCTTCAAATTGTTCCTCCTCCATGACTACATTTTGAAAAGGAGCTTTAACTTTTTGCTCTTCACTTGGTTCTTTACCCCTCTGAATGATTTGCAACTGTTCATTTTCTCTTCTGAATGGGTTTGAGTTTCTTGGGGCAAATGCATTCTGAAGTCTTACCTTCCCTGACAACCCGCAGCTTAGATATCTCAGCAGCCAATGACTCTATCATTCTGGTCATCTTGTCTAATTTAGGCTCTGATGATGAAACAGAGGAAGAAGAAGCCTCACCTCTCTGCCTCCTTCTGTCAGCATGACTTTTGAGTTTTTCTACAGCCATAATATTGGATTCTACTTCAAGGGTTGCATCTTGCATATCGACCAGAGTGGCACATCTTCTTTCTCTTAATAACAGGCAGAAATCAGAGTCAAAAGCATTGGCATAGGTGAGTTTGGCCGAGGTGGAGGTTGGCTTTACTTCAGCTGGTATATTACTATACATACGATTGAATCTTTTATTAAAATCAGGCAAAGATTCCCCATTTTCTCTCTTGAGGTTACCAAATTCAGTGTGGTAATATAGCAAGTTTTTTTTTTCTCCCCAGTGCTTCAAAAATGCATCATCTAGGGCCTCAATTTATGCTATAGATCTAGGGGTCAATTCTCTAAACCAATTTCTAGCCTCTCCATCAAGGCTCTGGACAAAAACTTGCATCCACACGTCATCTTCACTAATATCCAGGTTATCAGCATAACTATAAAAAAGACTCAAGGTGTTCTTCAGCTATTACCCCCTCTGTACCAATAAACTTAGGCATATATTTCTGATATTCTCATACAGACATGGCATTCAAAGGGACAGGCAAGACCAAGGGTCCATACCTATCGGCTATAATTCTTTCCATCTTTGTGGGTGCTTGCTGGCCTGCCATGACTCGGGTATGTGGAAGGATACTGGCAGACTGAATGGTGGGGAATAATGAAATAAATGACAGAGATAAGGTAATATCATGAATTGTATGGGAGGCTTTCTTTGGACTGAGATCCGGAGGGGAACTGAATGAATAAGGAACTTTATGAATCTCTGAAGGTGATTCTTCACTAGCAATACTAGGCTCTAGATCTTCAAACTGTGTATTCTCAAATATAACCTTCTCTTGTAGAGATACATTATATTTCTTAGGCTTACTTGATCCTGAAGCTCCTTTCTATGATGTTTTCTTCTGCTTAACAATCTTCTCCAGGCATTGGATCAACTGGTGATTTCTGAGGATTTCTCCGAGTATGCCTCACAAACTGAGCCAGAACTATAATGTAGAGTCACCAAAGGTTGGTTCTCCAGTAGAGTCACTAGATAGATGATTACAACTAGAAATGTGTCCAGACTTTGTCTATCATCAAAGCTGGAACTGTCATTCTCCTAGGGAAGCTGAGCTTCAATTTCCTCTCCCCGGAAATGGTGCCAATCAATGTTATCACCCCAAGAAACTCTCCTAGGTTGTATTTCAGAGATGCTCGGGAACATTACAAACTCAACATGATGTTGGAAATAGATGAATGGAAGGAATGATGCTTGTTCAAGCCATATAACCACTCCTACTTTGCTTGACTCAAGACATGCGTGAACACCCCCAGACTACAAGGCTTTAGACCACCAATTACTCATAGTTTAAGGATTTGCTGAAAATGGAGAACACTAACCACACCAGCAGATGCACAGGACCCTGGATGGCCAGCTGCAACCAGTAAAGAGGTCTGCAATTCTGTTTCCTAATGCATAGACAAGATGACAGCTCTCTATCATTAAGTAAATAGAAACCTGAATAACACATTCATTGATACATACAAGATTTTAAACACAAAGGTAGGATGACAACTCCTCTAGTGCTAAACATCAAGTGTTCATGAAAACTGCGTAACAGGCATAACCTAGAATAGGATAGGAATGGAAAGTGAGAAATTAACAACAAAAGAAGCTTGTATTAACAGAAAATGAAGACAAGACGCTACAAGTATCAAAGCAGTTACAGTCTCCATAAGTTGAACCTCACATGAAAACAACAACCATCAACCCTGATTACATCTATTTTTTGGGTATATATAGAGTTTCACTACAAATATGTTCTGTTATTCTAGGCATGGAGGGGTCATAATTGACCACCAACTGCTTTAACTGTCTAATAGAGTTTCTGGTGCAACCTGCTTGCTTTAATGAATGAATATGATGTTCTTTGTTGCTTTGATGTCCTTCTCAGGCAGGTGGAGTGTCGTATGGATGAAATTCCATAACTGATAAATGATTTTAACTGCTCGAGGCTTGTCCTTCTCTTCTCAGCCATTATATCGCTTGAATGCAGTGGTTGAGGAGCAAATGCACCGTGCACTAGTAACTGGTCACATTTGTCCTTCAGGTGCATGGGACAGGTCAAGGATGCGAAGACTGCATGGTGGATGCATGAGTAGGCCGAGGAATAGATATCAGTCGTTGGATCAAGTGAATAGATAACATAGATCTCTTGGCAGGAGGAATCGGGCAGAAGCGGGAGTAGACAAATGTGAGCCGTCGAATCTCGAGCTAACAAATCCGATGGCCATCAGGCGGAAGAGATGCACGGGAGATAATGAGCAGGGACGGTTGAACGGGCAATAAGTGGTATTGATCACACCTCTTTTGGAGGGTGAGTGGTAATCGTACGAGGGCTCATGATCACAATCATCGCACGACACGTGGTAGATGGGACGTGACGAAAACCACTTTTATCGCGAGTTAATGTGCGGTTGATTTGCGATAGTAGGAGGAGCGAATGTCATCCAATCGCGGCGGAGATGATCGAACGACAAGGATTTGATCACACACGTTTCGTTTGATGTGACAGTGAAACGACAAGTTAGGGGTTTTGTAAAAGCGCATGGTTATATGGTTTTAAAACTTAGCGCCTAGGGGCTTGACGAAACAGGGGCATATGCTGAGTTTGGGAGGAAAATAGAGATGGCAGGGTTTATGAGAGTGTAAGGAGAATGAAGGAGAAGAAAGAAATAGACAGACGCAAGCTGCCTCTAAACAAAAACATGTAGCCAAGCTAGTATTTGGTCCTCCCAATGTCAAGACATGTAGCAGGGCTAACAAGGTCAGTTCTATTTTTCAATAAGTTGCAACTCATAGTCTTAATGTTGCAAGGACTTGCACCTTGAATGGTGATAGCCTGTATAGGGCATTGCATATTTTTCCCAGTGTATATGATGAATAATTATTTAAGGTTTTGTGCATGGATCCTGTTATCACAAAATCATGTACTGATGGCTGCTAATCAGTTAGACTCTATGTAACTATTTCAGACCAGACTCTTGGCTAAGGATTAGCCTCCCTAACCTGAGAGGGCTCTCTCAAATATTAATGATA
>APFE030842245.1:3692-19128 GCA_000404065.3 Pinus taeda | reverse complement strand
AACTCCCTTTCAAAAAGGTTTCCCTTTTATTCCTCAAAACTGGTCAACTATATCAAAATATGCAGCTACAGCAGTTTCGTAGCGCGCTACGAAACTGCTGCACATTAGGCATTATCTTCAGCAGTTTCGCAGCGCGCGCTACGAAACTGTTGTGTAATCACCAAAACACATTTTTAATGCCAATTTTCCCTTACCTTAGCCTTTTCCTTTGAAATCTTTTCAGTGATAACAGAGCCTGCATTACATCAAGTCTTCAAGACCTTAAACCATTTTTTTTCCAATATTTTGCTTTTGGCTTGTGGATCTGCTGGCGTTGTTTGTTTTATGGACTTTTGAATGGAAGAAGAAGGTCTTGGATGCCATAATTATCATTTTCCTATAAAAATACCAATTTGCTGGGCTTTGAGGTCATTTATTACATAATGGATGAGATGGGTTTGCAAAAAAGGTATCAGGAGAATGGAAGAGAAATAGAATGACCCATCAATAAAAATGAGCTAGATGCACATGTAACTTATTGTTCACTTTTTGGCATTGTTTATTTTATGGACATTTTCATTCTTTTGTTTTTAAAGCTTCAAAGGAATCAGGGATATCAGTAACTTGGGAGGGGTTATGCATGGACCACAATGAATTTTTAATAGTATTATAGTATGTGAATGGACTACTATGTTAGGATAATTAAATCCCACATGTGCCTAGGCTTCCCTTTGGCCCAATGAGATGCCAAGGGTGGCTCACGAGTCACAAGGCGTAGGGTGACCAAGACAGGAGGAGAAAGATGCAACTCTTTTGGTAGTACTTCATCACTCAAGTGTGAAAATTAGTGTTCCTTATGATTGTAACTTATTAATGTCAATTACTCCTATCTATTATCTATAGTCCACCTAATGAAAGGAAACCCCAAAATGGACTAGCCGATTTGAATTTCGCTGCTTGGGTATATTAGGCTTCTTGCGTATAAATGTCAAATGTTTTTTGTCTTCTCATAAGGATCACTCATTTGTTGTGTTGGATTTTCCCCTTTTTTCTCATAATTCGTGGTAGAGACATTGGATGTTTCAAAACAAAATTCAAATTGTTTCAGAGCTGAGTGTTTTTAGCTTTTCATTTCCGAGATATTTGTTGTGTAAAATTGGGTATCCATTACTAGTTGTCTCTTATTTTTTTTCCATAAGAATCTGTTGAAGATGTTGTTGTTACACAAGAACCAACAATTGAAGCAGATCGGGATGGAGAAAACCAATGTGCTATTCCATAAGAACATGTTTATGATGATACTATTACATAAGAACTAGTAGCTGAAACAGATAAAACTAAAATAAAATTGGTCACTGCTCCACAAGAACCTATCAATGATGTTGTTTTCACACAAGAACCAATAGTTGAGATAGTGCATTCGGTGGAGAAAAGGGATGAAGAGATGCTTTAGGAAATTATTGAAATTGTTGTTGTAATAGTAACAGAAACAACTCAGTTGAAACCTAAGGAGCCATTGAATTCAACATTTTTTATTGAGGAATTTGAGAAGTGGAGGAAATTAGCAATCTTGGTAAAGGCTTAAGTTATTCCTCTAAAACAACATATGGAATTTTTTGATAAATAGAAGAGGACATGAGCTAAAATATTGAACTTTCAGGGCTTGGTGAGGATTTAGAAAGAAAGGAAGCATGCATTATTGCAAGTGGAAGAATTGTGAAAGGAAATATCATTGTCATAGTAAGAAAAAGAGTCTATGTATGAACTTTTTCATAATATATTAATTTGGAGACCTCATTCTCCATCCTATCCCTTGTTTTTGCAAGAAAAGTGCTTCCATTTTTTATTGCGAACCCTCAAGGAGAAATGACCATATGAGGTAAGGAAGGCTCAAGACTTTCTAGAAACTCTCCAGAAGGCCACTTTTCCATAACAACATATATTGTGTGAACTATATATGCATGACTATATTTGTTTTGTTGAAATATATCTTAACCTCACACCATACGTTAGAGATGTTTAGTTGAGAGCCTCTGTGTATTTTGTGCAAAATCATGCTAGTTGGAAGGCTTCCTATGATATTGTAACAACTAATGAAGAAAAGGTGAAATTTCTTATTCGAAATGAACTAAGGTCTTCTAAAAGAATCTTGAGGTTGTATAGCAGGTATGGAAGTATCCAGACACCAAGAAGATGTTAATGGAGTTTAGAAACAAATTTTTGGAACATTGTATTAGAAGCATCAAAGGGATAAGACATGATGCATTGGATGGGAGCAAACTTAGATGGGATGCTTATAGAGAGTTAAGAGATTAGGACCCTTGTTTTCATAATTTTATCTAGCCACCCTCTAGTGTTTTTCAGTATGTGGAGTGCATTAGGAGATGTGGGACTAGTTGGCTTGGACTTAGGTTCACATTTCCTCTTATTTGGCTCCCTACCTATCACTATCAACTTCCATATCATCTTACTGATAAATTATAGGAAATGGAACTGGTACTTTCTTGAGGCTACAAGGCATATATAAAGGATACTATAGGAGCCTACAAATTTTTATAATTTCACTCTCGGCACATCAAGAACCAATTACAAGGGTCTGCATGAGGACATGCAGATACTTAAGTTGGGGGGAGATGTTGGGACATGAAATTGGCATATTTTGCACCCATTTTCCTACCTTTTCTTTACCCTTTTTTATTCTCAAGGCCATACTTTGCCATTGTAACAATCATTATCAACCTAAGTGTCTCTTTTTATATTTCATCCTTATGATCCAATTCTACTTGTAATTTGGAATGAGAACTACAGTTTTAGGTTATCTTTCTAGTAAAATTGACAATTGGGTTGTTACAGGGTTTGTGGTTTGTTGAGATGTTGTTGCAAGATTACATGTTCCAGATTTGCATCACCATGAACAAGACAAGGACTCGTTGAGCATTGTCATAACACATGAAGACCTATTTTGGATAAACTGACTTCCTTCAATTAATTATGAAGATCAATTTGGAAATCATTTGGTCAAAAGATAGTTCGACTGTGAAAGGAGAAGTTTGTAGACAACGCAACTGAAACAATTAGGATTTTGCATTAATATTTATTGTAATTTGGAAAAGTTGTTACAAATTTGTCCTAACCTTGGAAATTGTTATCAAATTGTTAATATGTATTCTCAAAATTAGATCACATGAGAAATGATAGATTCTCATGATGATCATGTCATTGTGATATGAATTTATAAAGAGGTGTGCTCTCTACCCACACAATATAGACATATAGAAACAGATAGACATTGCTAGAGGGGGAGAGCGCCTACATTGTGATCTTGTATGTTTCATTTATGCAATCTCAATCATTCATGGTGCCATACCTTTATGTTTACTATATTGTGTGGTGCGTAGTGTACCAACCTCTACTAGGAAGGAAGGGCCCTCCTTCTTAGTAGGGATCATTGGTTAGGAAGGTATTGTAGTTGTTTGATTTATTTCCTCTTGGTTATAATTCATGTGTGATTTTTGTTACTATTATTGTTAGTCGTGTTCATGTTTTAATGATTTCATAATTCTAACCTTTGAATTGTGTAACAACATAGGTCTTGGACTAGTCCCTTTGTTCATGTGACAATTATTTAATCAATGTTACAGTTTGATGGTGTGATCATTTCATTTGAATGTGTGTTTCAACATTTTTTGAGAGAATGGTTTCCAAGAGTGTTGTTATTTTTTTAATAAGAGTGACATTATGACAGAATGGTTTTATTTTTCATTGTGTTTATTTCTTGAAAGTGTGAACAAGGTTTGAGAGTGTAACAACCATAGTGTTGAATTGTTGAGAGTGTGATAACAATTATTGAGTTTGAGATTAATTAGCACTAGCCATCATTTTCCCTTGAATATATTTTACATAATAGCCTTGTAATAACAAAACCTACCTGAATTTGCAATTAATGTGTAGAGTTGGAACTATTGCTCTGAATGAAAAGGACAATTTTTTTGCACAACAACAAGCTGAAGCAAAACCTACGCACAATTTTCACATAATGCAAGTTGAAGGAAAACTTGGAATGTTGTATGAAATCTGAAACACAATTATTTAAGGATCAAAATAAACATATAATAATTCAAAAGTGTGTAAAGTAATTAAATAAAAAATATACAATTTCAATCAATCAAATTGACCAATAAATGAAGCCTTGGTGTGCATTTTAGTGAAGCAAGGCAATTTTGGCCTACTTCACAAAACTGCACACCCAACCTTCACTACGAGGAAAAATTGAATGATTCAAATTGGAGAGTAATTTTTTACTCATAATTAATATTAATTTTGCACATAGAAATTTTTGGTGTGCAAGAATATGCCAAATTGGATTGATTTCGTAAGCTTAAAATCAAGGTTTGAGTGCCTCAAATAAATGCACACTAGGACATGTACTTAATTGACTATGTGATAATATTCATTGCAACCTAAATATAAAACCATGTTATGCAACATATCATAGCCATTATCATATAGGAAATGTTATACACTAAAATCCAAGTATGTTGGAATAACAATTGATCATATTTGCTAATGATCACAGTGATAACAAATATGCACTCCCAGGCCAAACCAACTACACTATTGGTGATGAAATTTGAAATGGGACGTGATTGGACAATTTCTAACCTTAGGATATAACTTTGCATCATGTCTCACAAATATCCTACATAAATTTGTTTCCCCTTCTACACAACTTTCACATAAGGCAAGTTGAAACAAAACTTAGATTGTTATATGGAATTTGGTATAAATATTTAAGCTTAAAGTAAATATATAACAATGTAAAAGTGTGTAAAATAATTAAATAAACAATTTCAATTTGAATCAATTAGATTTTCCAATAAATGAAGTATGGGCATGCATTTTAGTGAAGCAATGAAATTTTGGCCTACTTCACAAAAATGCATGTCTAGCCTTTGTTTCAAGGTCAAATTGAATGATTCAACTTGGAGAGTATTTTTTAACTCATAAGTAACATTAATACAATTAATCTTTTCTAATTTAGTTATTTGAAGGTTAAAGTTAATGTAAATGAAAGTGTTGGAGCAATCGTTGTTCACGGTATCTCCGCAAAAGTGTCAATAGTTTGTGAGCAATAGAAGTCACTTTTGGCCCTCTTCACAAAAATGCACATCCATCCTTCATTTCAAGGCAAAATTGAATGATTCAACTTGGAGAGTATTTTTTATTCATAGGTAACATTAATACAATTAAATGTTTTTAATTTTTCACACATATATTTTTGTTGTTCAAGAATACTCCAAATTGCATCGATTTCATAAGGTAAAAGGAAAGGTTTATGTGGCTCAAATCAATGCACTCTAGGAATGTTCAGGAACAAGGGGATAGACTAGGAAAAATCAAATTTTAATTTTAATAGTTGAAACTTGTAGTTTCTTGGTTGAAACCATATAAGTATCATTAGATGACATTATTTTAGTAGTAATTAGGCTTAAATGTTTCCAAGGGAAAGAAAAAGAGATAGTACCTATGGTTTGCATGGTCTGTTTTAGGATTTTTTTATATTGTACATATTTTTTAGGTTTTTAAGTTTAAGATTAGATCAAGTGACCTAATTAGGGTTTACGATAAATAAGTAAGGAGAATGGAGACAAACATATTAGTTAGTATTTTTTGTTTGACAATGAAGTCTAACTAGATCTAGGGTTTCAATGTCACTAATCGATTAGAAAAGTCTTGAAAAGGAATTCCCAACACATGACTAGAATTATAGGGTTTAAGACAATGAAGGAACTTATGGGATTCACTATCAACTAGATTCGTTCTACTAGAATTTAGTATTTAAGATCCACCTAGGTGCTAACATGCCATGATAATACCTCAAGAAAATATATAGAATTTCAATTAAATAAATAGTAAAAGATAAAAACTTAAAATCAATCTTAGAAAAACACATAGTACCTCATAAACTAGAAAATTTCATCATCATGAGCATCAATTCCACAACAATGCTACTCTTCCTCAATAGTAGTAGAATTCCAAACAAGAAAAAGCAAAGGGTAAAAGATAGTGAACTCCTTCCTCTTGTCACCAATGTGTTACCATTTACAAATTTGAAGTCTCTTCCTATTTATATGTGACCTAAGAGACCTTTAAAATGTGTGGTGAAAATGCATCCCCACATAACATGAAGTATATCCTCATTAAATTTGGCTGGACAAAAATCATCCTCATTAAATTTTTGTTGTGCATAATACTCCAAATTGGATTGATTTTATAGGGTAAAAGGTCAGGATTGTGTGCCTCAAATAAATCCACACCAAGACCTGCAATTAATTGGCAGTGCAATAATGATCATTCCATCCTAAGGATAAAAACATTTTCTACAACATATCATACTCACTATTCTAAAAGAAATCAAATTTTGGCGATAAAAATTATCATTTTTTAAACATGGATTACAAATAATTGTGAAAATTTAGAAGTCTTGCTCATTAACATTATTGTCTGCAACAATGTCATCTAGTGTATCATTGTCAATGTTCATAAGTTCTTTCAAGTATTTAATATTATGATCATCCTCATCTTGACCTGCATCATCTTCATCATCATTGAAATTTGACTATAGACCATTTATTGTTACCAGATGTATTTTGATCATCATTTTCTATACCATCCATATTCTTGTCTTCTATAACATCATCTAACTCTAGATTAATGTCTTCTTGTTCCTAAACATAACCATCTTCAACATCATCATGGATGTCAATTTCTTTGATGTTCTCTAATTCCTCTCTCTCATTTTATTGGCCATCACTATTCTCCTCAATATCCACTAATGCATCGTCAAATGCATGCCTTAATCTTCAATCATAATATATGACAAATATCTATTTTGGGTCCAAAATATATTCATAAAAAATACCTACACATGAATGACAGACAAATATTAGACCTGTGCTATAACATTTTTTTTGTTTAATAAACACACACACACACACACATATATATTCACAATAAACTATGAATTAATAGATTAATGATGACTACCACTTATTGTTTGAGTTAAAGAAATACTTTCTCATAATGAATTGGTAGAACATAAGGCTCCTTATCCCATGGTAGGAAATTTGAGGAATCTATATAAAACAATCCACTATGGGTATCAAGTCTTAGTGTCCTCTCAAACCCTTCATACCATATACACTTTAAAATAAAACATTTAAAAGAGCAGTAATCCAAATCAATAATTTCATGGATTTTCCCAGCGTATTGTAGATACATTTCAATAATATTCTTATTTTTTTAACTTGATCGACTAGATTGCTTAAAATCAACCATGATGCCACAATCAAAATATTGTCTCTTTAATTTCATCTACACTTTCTACATGATAATGCCAACTATATTCCTACATTACAAGATATTTTGTTGCCTATCAAAGATTATTTATTTCAATGAAAGCAAATATGATGATGAATATTAAAATAGTTAATAGTGTTAAAATTGTAAGGAAAGAACATTTTGTAAAAAAATAACTTGATGGTGCTAGACTAGGCGTTGTTTGTGTCGACTTTTCTGCCTCAACTGGATCACATTATGAGACTTGATTCGGTGCTAAAGTCGGCAATTAGCAAGTAGAAATTTAAAAATTCCTACAAGGCAAAACTTCAATATTAAATACCCACCAACTATTGAACTAAAAAAATTAGACTCTTTCTTTCTCCTCTGAGAATGTTTTTCACTGTTGATAGGCTCAAACCAGGAAAAAAAGAATAGGCTCCTCTACCCCCACCTGAGTCTCGATGTGAGCCATTTGCCTCTTCCTCTTGATCGCTCTCATGGCATAATAATCTAGGTATGTATCACTCTCACAAATGTATATTTTCCATTGTGAATGAATATATATGTGTTTTAATTGTAGGTTGTGTGTATGTGATGGATGCGCAGGGATGCTAAGGGCATCACATGTTTTGGCCTAACTATTTTATACAGGTTGTGTGTATATGTTGGTTGCATGGGAATGTCAAGTAAATCCTATGATTTTCAATTTATAATATGAATGATCTATTTTTTCATGCAGGATATATATTATGTGATGGTCGCATGGATGCCGAAGGCAAAGTGTGTGCTAGCCCGATTAATTTAGGCAGATTGTGTGTATGTGATGTAGTATACCTATGGGGGATAATATGGGGTACGTAGGGAGGTACCCAAGGGAATAATATGATGTAATAATGTAAGGATGATAAATAAATGGGTAATAGTTAATAAATAAAGTGGTTAACCCACATTATGCAAGGGACCACAAGTAGTTAGGGAATAATGTGATAAGCCCATTGTAATGGATGTATGGTATTGAGAGACACATGGTATTGAATGTATGAAGCTTATATAGAGGCTAGAGACTCTCCATTGAGACATGTCAAGTATTGTTGTATTGTCAAGCATATGGCTTGAGGATTGTTCTCCTTCCTTAAGGAGTAGTTGTATGGTGTTGCCCTACCTCAAGAGGTTTGATATTAATAAAGATCTGAAATATTTTATCAAAAAAAAAATCTCCCCACTTAGCCCAAGAAAAAAAATTGATACCACTAGTATTAGCTGACATTCAATTATAATAAACTTTGCAAATATGGCAGAAGAATAACATAATAAATGATAAAATGTTTCAAATATTTATTAATATAAAAACCCTTGAGTTAGGGAAACAACATACAACTACTCCTTAAGGAAGGTGATCACTCCTCAAGCCATATGTTCGACAATACAACAATACTTGACATGTCTCAATGGAGAGTCTTTAGCCTCTATATAGGCTTCATACATATAATACCATGAGTCTCTCAATACCATACATCCATTACAATGGGCTTATCAGATTATTCCCTAACCACTTGTGGTCCCTTGCATAATGTAGGTTAACCAGTTTGTAACACCCTCCTCCCACATTTACCCAAGTAACTGGACAACCAAGGGTAAACATGCGACGAGAGGCCACTATGATATGATTAGACCTCCTAAGTTACGTTAACGAAGTGGAACTGATGGAAACACACTTTACAGGCCTTCAACATTAGCATTAGGACCCTCAATAACCTATTGAAAATAGCAACAAGAAATGCTAAAAATAACATTGTTATAAATAGCAGTTCGGGTACCAGTGTTGGACATAACAATAAGGAATGAAAAATGGAAGTGCTAAAAATAGCATTTCTATAAATAGAATTTCGAGATGGGTTCCAATTTTAGTTAGTCCCTAAAATAAAATTGAGAAGTAAAATTCGAATTTGTTCTTAGCAGTTGTTTGATTAATAATTAATTAATTCATCTTGAGTTAATTAGTTGTAGAAATAAAACATGAGGTCTATGTGAAGACATGCAATAGTTTCTCCATTGATCGAGGAATTTATCCCTCAGTTAAAGAGATAAGGATGAGTTGTAATTTGAGTTGTAATTAGTTATTCAGTTAACTGAGTTAAGTCCAGTTAGATTAGTTCCAACAGTTTGTGGAATTAACTGTGAGTTCAATTAGTTAATGCTTGCATGCATGTAACTGCTGCTCTTTAGATAACTGAATATTCTCTCATAAATAACTCAGGTTTGTGCAGTTATTTCAGAGGTCAAAGAAGTGTGTGAGGGATTATTACACACAGGTGGCAGCTTGAGGACCCAAGAGAAACTGTGCAAGGAAATAGGAGGTTTGGAGGGCAGAGGAGAAGGTTTGTGAGAAGCCTTTGACTGTCTATGAGCAGCAAAGGGATTGTACTGAGAGCTGGATAGCTTGTGAGCTAAAGCTTTGTGTAATTTGTGCATATTTCCACTTGTATGATAATACAAAGATTGGGGTTTTAGGTTGAGGCTTTCCTCGGGTTATTCTTCTGTGTTATGTGTGATTTATTTCTCATTCTCAGTTATATGTGTTCTCTTGATCTTGCTCAATTCAATTAAGCTTCTCCAAAGTGTTATAGAATTAGATCATGTATTTTGTTTTAGTATATTACATAATCTATTAATCTACAGTGAGAATTTCTACATGGTATCGGAGCAAAGGTGATCAAAGTGGAGAACAGTAGACAAGAAGGGAGAAGTTTGAAGTTTGAGGTTCCTGAATATAGAAATCGAGTTCTTATCACATCTCAATTTCACCAATGGTTTTCAATGGTTTAAGACTCGAGTATGCCCTTGATGGCAGCTTGAACTATATAGCCTGGAAGGATCGCATTGAAGTAGTATTAGAGGATAATGGTCTAAAGGACTTCATTGACCAAGAAGTCCCTAAGCGGACTAATGCTACAAAATTAGCGAAAAGGAAGAAATGTGTGGCTAGAGAGAGGAGAATCCTACTGGAGGGAGTTCGAGACCACATATTCTCAAGTCTCCATGGGAAGGAGACATCATTTTCGATGTGGAAAACATTGAAATATCTATATCAGAACAGCAGCGATCACAGGAAGCAGCATTGAAAGACAAGCTTCAGAAAATCATGTGTGAAAAGTGTGACATGATCTCTACATATATGAACAAGCTCACCACCTGTAGGGATGAGCTTGGAAGTGTAGGGATCACGACAGCCAATGATGACATGGTGAGTCTTTCTCTCCTCAGTCTTCCTAAGAGCTGGCATAGCTACCAAGACTCGGTTAATGGAAGAGGAAATCTGCCAAATTGGGAATGACTTTGGTCGGATCTAATGTAGGAGGAGATAAGAAGAAGCATCCGAGATGGTTCTTCATCACCTTAGAGAGTAAGGTGAAGAAAGGGAAGGAGAAGGATTCTCATCCCAAATCGAGTTCTTCCCATGGTGGGAAGAAGTTTGACAAATCGAAAGTGCGATGCTTTCATTGTCATGAGGTGGGCCATTTTGCTACATATTGTCCACTAAAGAAATCCAATATGGGATCCAAGGAAGGATCTGAAGGTGAGGCACTGGCCTCATAGTTCAAGTTAGGTTTCACCCTCTTCGCATGCATGGTTTCATCCATGGTGGGATGTGGTTGGTTTCTTGACAATGGAGCTTCTTTCCACATGACCGGCGACAAGAGTTTGTTCGGTACCTTGGAGGAGAAAGATCTCCAGATACTCATAGCGATGGGTAATGACGAAAAGTATAGTGTCTCAGGTGTAGGCACGGTTGTTTTTCAGAGGGAGCATGGATCTCACATTACCTTAACCAATTTCAAGTATGTACCAGGACTGAAGAAAAATTTGGTGGCGATCGTAATGCTGGAAGACAAAGGCTAAGATGTAGTCTTCGGTAAGGGAAATCTTTTCCTTCAACACGTCACCATTAGACAGGTGAAGTAGATTGGTTCACGAGTTAAGAACATGTATGCTCTTGAGGTTCAAGATTCATGCAAAACCTTGAGGAGTAAGGAAACTATTGGAGGCTTGGTGGTTTAGAAGGAGAGTACCTTACCTCTCAACATGTAGTGCCAGAAGAAGTCTCTGACAATTATGGAGGAGCCACAATTGGTGAAGCAGCTTTAGGAGGTTGTGGAGTCGCCACAACTAGAGAAGCCAAGAGGAGACTGAGTGGAGGAATCCATTCATGTAGAGACCTCCAGTACGGGGAAATTTTGGGCCAAGTGGGCAGAGGGATCACATGCATCCATACCTCCAGGTTGGAGGTGGGGCGATGTGGAGTGACAGTGCCAAGAAGGCTGGAATAGGGGCAGGATCATTGAGGTACCTAACCTCTTTGATTAGACCTTGCTATAGGAGCCTCGATGAAGAGTATTAGGACTAGCTAAGCAGGTAGAGACAGATGTGGATGGAGAGGCAGAGAGAGCTACACTGCAGGAATCCCAATACAGTGCAGAGCTAGTAGGCTGCAACAATGCGAGAGGCACAGGAGTGTTGCACCAGTGCTAGATCGCATAGAGAGGTGTGCAACAGTGTGAGATTCATGGAGTGTTGCAGCAAATCAAAGGTCACAGAGGGAGCACTTGTTAGCAGCAGATGGAGCTTCAGCATCAAAGGATGTTTCTAGCCCAACAAAGAGGTCAGTTGGGAGATTTTTTATATTTCTAGAGTTGTTGGAGTAACAACACTTGGGAGAAGTGTTGCATGTAGAACATTCTAAAGGTTCAAGATCAGGTTCGAGTTGAATACCTTTCTTGTTGAGAGAAAGTGTTGAAAATAGGAACAAGAAATGCTAAAAATAGAAGTGCTAAAAATAGCATTGCTATAAATAGTAGTTTGGGTACCAATGTTGGACATAGAAATAAGGAATGAAAAATGGAAGTGCTAAAAATAGCATTGTTATAAATAGCATTGTTGGTACCATTCTATGACCCTTTTTCTCTCCCAAAACATGACAATTACCTACCTCTTTTCATCATTTATCCCTCAAATTCCTTGGAAATTGATTAATTAATAGTCTTATAGTTGTTGAATTGCATTTAAATTGATTTAAGGGTTTTGTGGTAATAAATTAGGAGTTTTTGGGCAAAATGACTACAGGAAGTCCCAACATCCTGTAAATGGCTTATTGTTTGACATGTGGCATGACAGCCAGGTCAGAGCAGAAGGTATGGGTGAAAAGTGGAATGTCCAAGCATGGAAAAGCACCTATCCCGCAGCGGAAACAACCCTCCTACATGCGCGGTCAACGACTGGTCAACTATGGCATGTTGGCAACAAAGGCAGCAATAGCACACAGTCACAACTCAAATCGACTTTTTAGTTGTTTCCTTTTTTTTTTATATGTGTAAGCTAGAATAGAAACATTTTGTGTTTTGGTAAAAGTGACAACAGCCGCTCATGAATGTACATCCATTTTCAAGGGATGTGAACCATATGTAAATATAAGTCTGAACCCGGTTGTATGTCGGTTACTTTTTTACTTGTTGCTTCATGAACAAAGTTTCGACTTAATACAAATAAGACTTGCATTATAATCATAGTGCGTTGTTTTAATACGGTGATCGTGGGATAACAAGCTCGGTATACCAAGAACGCGGACGGGCCCTGCGTACATGGTATACTGTTGTCATTTTTAATTGCGTTTACAGTGCCATTCTAATTGCGTTTACAGTCAGAGCATTTGATTGGTATTTTGTATTGATATATATGCAGTGTGATTAAATCGATGTTTATATTTATGTGTTAATGAATGCGGTGTTTATATGTTTATGCATGCGCTCGAATAGACCATCATTTGGATCTGGAATTATATCCTGTAAGGGATTCGATCCAGGGTTGTCTTGTAAAGCACTGTCATGGACTGTATGCTTGCGATTTTCACTTTGCATGATTGTAATGAATGTTCATGAATGTTGAGTAGCATTGAATAGAGGTTTTATGTTTGATGTCTCTGTAAGGAGACCAAAATCTTTAATTACAGTGATACACAACATTTTATGAATTGCATCTTAGTTGGTAGTGATACATAGTTTGATGCTTAGTTGATATTTAGTTGATAGTTTGATATTAAATCAAATCACAGCATTGTAATTAGGAAGAATAGGCTTAGATTAGATCCTTTATGTCTATATATTTTAGGCACACGCGTCTAAGTCTACGCACCCTGGTCAATAATAAATTTAGCCCAGTCTAGCACCCTAGATAGGACACTACATTTTGGCGCCGTTGCCGGGGAGGCGTACTTACAGGATTGAAAAAAAAAAAATCAATAAGCAAAAATAAACAAAAACACAGTTAAAGTCATGTTCATTTATGCCTAGGTTTAGAGACAATCAGGGTAAATTCATAAGAACCCCCCACCATTCAAAAACTAAGCCATCATCATCAGGAGCAGACTCTGTAAAGAATTCAGCACCAGCTGAGGAAAATATCATTCAAGCATTAGAGGATAAACATAAATCAGGGCAGAGACTTACTCTCATCGAAAGGAAAACTTTATTAACAAATAAATCACAGAAAAGGGACTTTCCTAGGTCTTCCACACAAGGAGAAAGTAGCACACTGACTGAACACTCCCTAGAGACTGAACACTCTTTCCTTAATTGCCTCTTTGAAACAAGTGACTCTGATACAGAGAAATATATTAAGATGGCTGAGGAAGGAGATGGATCAACACCATATCAAGGACAGGGAGATGAGGAAGAGTCAAATTTTCCTTTTCCCATACAAGAACCACAGTAAGATGATGAAATCAAAATGAAAAACATACCCCCATCAGTGCTACCTAACTTTTATGGTATGGCTTCAGAAGATCCGGACTCATTCTTGTTTGATTTTGACATTGTATGTCGGACATATGGCTATACTGATGATGCCCATAGGCTCAGACTTTTTCCAGCGATACTAAAGGCATCAGCCTTAAGATGGTTCATGGGGCTTGGTGAGCATACTATCACTAATTGGGATGGTATGAGAAAAGTATTTCTAAGGAAATATCAACCCTACTGCAGATCCAAAGACTCTAAAGATGACATCTTTAGAATGAGCCAACAAGAGGATGAAACCTTAGAGGAATACTTGGAATGGTTTGTTTACAACTTACAAAAATCTAAACACTGAACTATGCCTCTTGAACTGACCCGCACAATATTTTTGAAAGGTATCCAAGAGGAATACATGGATGACCTCAACTTGATGGGTAAAGGTGACATTTTTGTTTTACCCTTTGAAGAAATCGCTGATCTATGCGAAAAGTATTCAAGGAGTAAAGCTAAAATGGGAAAAAGAACCTTGTCATCCAAGGTCACCAAGTCCAATTCAACAAGTGTCACAAGGGCTGAGATAGGCAACCTGTTAGAAGAATTTAAGACAGATTTGTTAAGCACAATAGGGAACCAAATTGACACTCTAAAAGCCAAAAAGAAACAAGAAGCTGAAGATCAGGTAATGGCTATTTTCTGCCCCAAGTGCAGGAAGAAACATGCATTAAAGGACTGTCCACTAGACAACATTCAAGTTTGTGCTTTCTGTACTGAACATCATGATATATTTACCTATCCTAAAGTTAAGGTTTTGCAGAACTATAACATGGCAGCCAATGCAGAGATGGAAAACATGTATTACATGGGCGCAAAAAGACCATGGCAGCCAAGGCCAACACCTCAAGGTATGTTCCCAAATCAAAACTTGCAATTTCCTGTAAATGATCAAATGTATGCATAGAATTCATGGAATGTACCCATGCCATGGCAGCACCATAACAACCCACAGCAACAATGGAGACCATCTCAACAGTACTCTCAATCTTATCCTACATATCCTCAATCATACCAACCATATTCACAACCATATCAACAATATCATCAACCGTATCAATCACATCCTCAACCATATCAGCAGTATCCTCAGCAAGCTTTTTATCCACCTCAACCTACTCAACCATCACTGCCTGCTCCACCAATAAATCCACCACAACTACAATTTCCAGCTAACTCACAACCTTCCAGACCCACATAAATTCCTGCTCAAACTGTCCCAAATCCGAATAATAGAGCAGAGAGGCCAGCCTACAATGTAGAAGAGGGAACTTCAT
>APFE030842242.1:50679-68356 GCA_000404065.3 Pinus taeda | reverse complement strand
CCAAGTTAGTAGGTTCCTCCCCCATTTCGATGTGTGACAGATGGTGTGCTCCCGCGTTCAATCATCCAGGCTTCACAACAACTTCAAAATCATAATCTTGGAAAAATAAGAGCCATATGCAGATTCACCCCCCCAACACAGGCTTATTGACTAGGTACTTCAGTGTGGAGTGATCCATATACATCTTAAAATAGCCTCCTAAGAAGTAGTTTTGATACTTTTGGAGCATATACACCATAGATAACCCCTCGCGTTCTGTGGTAGAATAGTTCTTCTCTACTTTGGATAATCTATGGCTTGCGAACACAATAGGATGGTCAAAGCCTTCTCCACCGTCCTGTGTTAGTGCTGCCCCCAATGCTATACATGACGTGTCAACATGTACATGAAACTCTTTCTTCCAGTCCAAGAAGACTAGAATCAATGTGGTAACCATATTTTCTTTCAATATATCCAATATTTTCTTACAGTCATCATTCCAACAGAATGTGACATCCTTCTTCAACAATTTATCCATCAATGCGATGATCTGGGCATATCCTTTAATAAACTTTCTGTAACATCTCGTATGTCCCAGAGTAGCATGCAACTATTTCACACTCCTTGACGCTTCCAAGTTTAGTATCACCGTGAAATTTGTGGGGTCTACCATCAGCCCTTGTCTACAAACCACATGCCCCAATAACTTCCCAAAAGGAATGCAAAACAAACACTTCTTGAGATTGAGCATGATCAGGTATCTTCGACAGGTATCAAGTATCAAGCACAAGCTTGCTATGTGGTGCTTAACCAGCCCAAATATAGTCTAGTCATCAAAATATACCTCCAGGAACTTATGAATAAATTCCTTGAATGTCGTAAAAACCACGTGCGAAAATATTGTAGGTGCATTCTTCAATCCAAATGGCATTACAATGTATTGAAAACAACCCCTCTTAGTCACGAAGGTTGTCTTGCTCCTATCTTTTGGCGCAATTTTGATTTGGTGGTACCCAGAGAACCCATCAGTGAAGGAATATGCTTCTTGACCACTTACATTATCCAACACTTCGCCAATGAATAGATTCTGGAAAGGATCACGCACACAAGCATCATCTAGTTTTCTAAGATCCATGCATATCCTTATCTCATCCTTCTACTTCTTATCTTTCACCACCATTAGGCTTACCCAATCAGATTCTGCCACAAGCTCAATGATGCCTACTGCTAGCATCTTGTCTAGCTCTAAGTGGACATTCTCCTTGTATTTCAGATAGAGGCGGTAAGGCCTCTACTTAACTGTCTTTGAATTAGGCTTTAATGTGAGCTTCATCACTCCTAAGTCTTTGATTATTCCTTTCAGATCCGTAAAATTGGTAGGGAATAAGTCCTAGTATTTGCGGAGCAATTTAGTGACCCTATCCCCTATTGCATCATCCTAGTAGTCTCTAATCTTCGTGAATTTGGGTTCTGCCTCTGTACCAATGTTCACTTGTTTTGTTTTCACTGGTGCGTTATATAAGGGTTCTCAATTTGTGGTCCTTGAACCTCATGGTGGCCTTCTGTTTCTAGAATTTTAATCTTCCACAGATCCTCGTCCTCCGCTTCAGTAGTTATATTATAACATTTGAGTGTGTGACTTAGTTGAGTATCCCATTCAGGTTGAATCAGGTCTAAAGGAGCTTGCGGTATCCTAAAGATGGTTGCTTTCACTTCTTGTATTGCTTCATCAATACTGTCAAACCCACCTTCAAAACTGAATGTCATCATAAATCCTTCATGCAGGATATCCCATTCACCTATCCCATGGTAGAGCTCTGTTTGTATATACCAATTCATTGGGATAACATCCAGGGTATGATAGAATAGGTCTACCCACTCCAGTTGGGGGTTTTCTCCGTAAGCCTGTGTCCATTTCACTAGATGCGCATGTGGATCATTCTACCCATCATACTTATCTGTTAGTTGCATCTTAGGCTTCCCAAATCATGTTCTCATCATCCTCCTACATTCACACCAATCATCAAAGCTTCCGTTATGCGTACCCCACCATCTCGCAACCGTAGCGTGCAGTGCCCAGTCCAAGGCTTAGAAGCGCTGCTTTTCTAGTACCTCCCTTTCAAATACATCCAAAAATATATATACCTCATTTAGACCATCATAATTAGGCATATTTCTTACCTCTAACGACACACAACGCAACAACCGGGTCATCATGTTGCAATTCATTGTAGTTACTTCATGTAATCGATTCTACCAGTGTTCTATTTCTTTGTCGGAGTCCGAAGTATAGGAACTCTCATGATCCCATGTAATCCGTCCATCCATGATGGGATTCGCCTAATATTGGTCTCGTGTTGTTATCTTATATATATAGTCTAGTTCATCATCACTCTCATAATCACGAACAGGTTTAGTATAGCATGATCCTTCAACAGGATCGAGGGGTATTATTACACATAGGCTATAGCGATTTCTTCCTAAAAATCATCTTTCGCTTCTTCAAATTGATTACCCCATTCATATCAGTAGCCCAGTCAATTCCTAGGAGCATAGGGTAGGGATTGTTGTCATCCACTATCTCTGTTACTTCAAAATTGGCCAGTGCGCTCACTCCCTCAATATCCACGGTCACCCCCTGCAGCCGCCCCATGGGGATGATCCTCTGCTAATTTTCCATCCTTAGATGAATCAGAGACTATTGCAGCATAGGTCTCCCCATTTTCTCCCAAGTCTGCTTTGGTAGGATATTTGCATCTCACCCCATGTCCAAAATGACCTAATCCATTTCATACTCTATGATTTGTGTGGTCAGTCTCATCTCCCATCCTGTCCTTGTTTTATGCTTGCCAACCTTTTGCACTACGTGCAGCTCACCTGGCGTGGTTCCAACACACCTATTGATGAGTTCTTCTAACACATTCATAGCCTTATTGTCATGCAGTAACTTCATGCAGGTTTCTAGGAAAGTTGTGAGCATAGAGGGGTCCATCTCTAGCTCAGGCTTATCCTTGCTTCATGAGGTGGAGGCCTCAGTGAAGCTCTTCTTAGCTTCGATGAAGGTTTCACGAGCACGTTCCAAATCAAACTTATCCTCTTTCGCTAGGGCTTTGCAAACCCATGTATTATCTCCTAGAAGTTTCCCCTTGTCATCTCCTATCGCGATTCCACTTTTTAGTACTATATTTATGTTTGGATCTTCCTTGCACAATTCAGATCTCATCATCTGTAGGTTTTAAGTTGGTGGAGGTGGTAGTGCCCCTTTGTCACATATCCTAGCTATCATTGTAGGACAGTGTTTTGTTTCATGATCAAACAACGTGCAATATTTGCATGACGAACGTGTTGGATGAGTGAAATTGTGGGCATAGTGTCTTGGTCCTCCGTAATTGTAGCAAATCAACTATCTTCGATCTCTACCAGGTCCTCCTCTACCTCAACCTCATTCGCGCCCCTGAAATCATGTCCGTGTCATCCGTGTTTTTTTGTTGAGGGGCCACGTTTCGGCCTAAACCCTATAGGTGGGATTTCTATCCATCATCAATTCATAGCTCCTCCAAGTAGACTCATCAGCTCCTACTGGCCTACAAAAGTTGTAGAACAACTTTTGTGGTGCTTGTACATACTTCTGTAGCAAGTGACAGTTATCTGTGGCATGTTTTCTGGCTACCTTACAGAGAGCACACCATAATGCAAGCCCTGAGCTAGGTCCGGCTTGAGCTTCCAGCCTTAAGGGCATCACTTCTCCTCTTGCAATGTAATTTGAAAATATGGGGTGATGGTCTTTGTCATGACCCTGACTCTTGCATTTCAAGCACCATACCTCCTCACATACCTCTAGCTGAACCATCCTATCCTGCTTCAGACTTTGCATCTCAAGGCACAGATTCTTCAGCTTTGCATGTATCTACTGAATTCCTATATTAGGATCTTATAATAGAGTCTCATGTAGTCTTATTGAAATCTACAAGGCCTTTGCCTGAGTTTTTATCTTTTGCTACGACAACACACTCCTTAAGTGTGGTAGTAGCGAAGCCACAAACCACTTGCGAAGTTGTCCATCTATCAAATTCATGTTGGCTTCGTAGATTGTACATTTCAGCCTCCGATCTAGTTCCAAAGGTGTCTCGCCTAGTTCCATCATGATTTCTTCAAATCCCACAGTCGACTGCTCCTTAGATTTAGGTCTATTAAATTCACTATTCCATACAGCCTTCAAAACGAACCAGAATTGGTTCGAGTCCTCATTTCCCAAGCTTTCGAACAAAGGCAACTTCACTGTATTTTCCATATTGAACCGTGGTGGAGGTGGAGGTGGTACAGGTGAAGTTGGAGGTGATGGTGGTGAAGTCAGAGGTGGTGTGGGTGGAAGTGGTATTCGTGGGAATCCTTGTCTTATTAACTGAATAACACTTGATGGAGAAACCTTCGCTATCCCTTCTTCATCTCTTCATAGAGGTGAAATCAAGGGGATATACTCTGGACCCTTTTTTCCTTCATTCCTGTAATTTTTTCCACTTCGCATAGTCCCGAACATCAAGGTAGCTGCATAACCCATTTTTCACACAACAACATTTTAACCCAAGTATTCAAATATTTTACGTGCTTACCTCACGGTCCTTTGAAAAAGCATTGCTCTGCCTCACTATAGATGACTGAGGTGTCGACCATGAATTCAGTCACAAATCCTCCTATGATGTGATCGAGCTAATGATCGACAGCGCAGGTGATCTTATCCTCCAATGCTTCCAACCTTTGCACTAGCTCTAGGGTCCAGACGATAGGATCGTCCAGTTTCCACCTTCCTTGGCTATTTTCTAGCTTCAGGATCCACTCGTATAGCTCAATAGGGAAAGAGCAGAAAATATCTCATGGATCTCTGTATATAGGTACCGGTCCAACCACTATTCATTTGTTAGTCACGGGATTCTGTTCTCCTATGACGCGAATTCACATATCTTCCTATCCAACCAGTCTCCAATATCCTTCTTGGTTGGATTCCAGTGATACGACGTCGTACATATCTTATGCAAATTCTGGTCCCAACAACGGAACCATTTGTTGGCTTGAGGGGGCCTGATCCAAGTTTAGCGTCATTTAGCCAAACAAATCCCTGCACTATTGGCCATTTCGGCATCAGCCCGTGAAGTGTGAACCGAAGTCTCACCTGAAGCAGTATGGGGGGATGTTGGAGCAAAGTTTCTACATCTTGAGATGGTTGTGATGTCATTTGATCTCTTCTATTCTTGCCTTCGCACAGGTGATCTCGCTCTAGGGCTTGTAAGACAAACCCTCTATTCTGGCTTCCAATACCTTCGCAAAAGTAGGCGATCAACCTTCGCGCAACACCAACCTAGGGCTTAGGTACTTTCGCACTGCTATGGTAGTGTGTCATGCAGGTTCCTTAATTACCCTCTGTGTTTTTCTTATTTTGCTGAATACTTATGTTTATCACCGTGTAATCAGATATTCATAATTGCATGTAATTATTTAATGTAACTGTATTCATTCACGCAACATAGAAGCATAACAAAGGAAATTCATGCACAAAACATCCAAACCCATAAATAGAACAAATACACAGAAATCGTAGAATAACTCCTTTTATTAATATATTCCAAGTGTTACATACTCTGTTCACCTTGCGCACTTAGCTGCAGGGGTCAGCGCACTCAGCTGCAGACTTCTACCATAGGCCTCTGTGCACTCAACTGGAGAGCCTCTACCTACACTACAACCCAAGACTTAGACTTCTTTCTCTAAAGCTATGACTTTCTTACTTCTTCCATCGATGCCTCTAACTACTTAGAGCTTAGCTCTTTTTATACAATCCCATGGTCCAAGGACCATGGGTAGATCTCTTACAAACAACTTTACTTTACAAAACTAAGGGCGGAATACCCTTTGTGACATATAATACCTTCACACTCTGTGACCACAAAATGTGGAGTATCTATAATAATATCACAAAAACTTGACTTAAACATGGGCTTTTAGCCCCAAAACTACCCTTAGGGGATCCCGCTCCCAACAGTGATCATATTGCTATTTCGGTGAGTTTCTCCAATTTTCGCCTTTTGCACACTTTCATCTTTGCAAGTGTCATTTCCATGCTTAGGATTTTCATTTTTTCTTGTGTTCACTTTAATTAGTTTCATTTTCATGTTAGTTTTATCCTATCATGTCTTTTTTTCATCACCGCACGCATATCACAAGTGTCATTCACACTTTTATTGTTATATGACAAGTGTTATCTTTTGGCATGGGAATTGTTGCTTATCATGTAAAGTGGAGTTTTGGCTTATTTAAAGGGGAAATATTTGTGATAATGAGTTTTTCGTATCATTTAGACATGTTTCACACTCATTTCCATTGTTTCAAGAACTGTCGCATAAGTGTTGCCACTTCCATCTCAAAGTGTAGCTTTTGTGTCACACTTGGTAGGATTTGTCATAAATTTGTTGTATTGAGGAAGGTATGTTGTTCATATGTTATGAGTGTTTCTTGTCACATTTTCAATTGATCTAAGTGTGTGATCATGCTCAAAGTCTCTCTTTTTCTCATCTTCATCTCACTGATCAACCACTTAGTCAAACTAGGAAAACACCTTGACCATGCCACTTAGCCTCATTCTTCCCAACCTGAATAGCACATTGCACAATATCAGCCCTCAATGAACACCCATGTCCATTGGCACTATGAAATTCATAGTCCCTACCTTCCAAGTAGGGAAAATTTTAAGGATGGAAAATTATCTTAAAGTTTAAAAACATTGGTGAATCTCACTAGTCCCTAATACGCAAACTATAAAATGTGTATTGATGTATTTGTAAAATTATTCAAATTTATGATGATTTTGTATATACTCTCTATATAATGTTGGTGACTTTTAAGGTAAAATAATTTTATATTGTAAAATTTGGTTGAATCATTTTTATAAAAAATGGAAATTGGTGAATATTTTTTTTGGAAAAATCGTGGAATATTAGCCTACCTGCGAATATTATCCCCTAAAATATTCCATGCTTCCAGGACTGTGCACTACGCAACTTCAGTGCTTAAGCTCAACTTTTGACCTCCAAAACTATACAGTCTCTCTCTCATTCCCAACCAGAAATATGCATTGCATAGTCTCAAGGCTTAGGTCTCATCCTTGAGCTCCTAAACTATGCAATTTCATAATCACCTAGCTTCATCTGCCTTCTAGACTGTGTAGTAGGAAAAATCAGTGCTCAAGCCCTCAACTTGGATTCTTCAACCCCTCAACTGTGTAGTTGACTTGTCCAACCAAACCTAAACTTCACATAACATAGTCTCAATGCTCAAGCCTGACCCTTGATCTCCTGAGTTGCACAATTTTTCAGTCACTAAGCCTCTTCCTTAGCCTACCACCCAGTCACAGCTCAGTCAGTGGATCATCATGCAACATATTGTAATACGGTTTTATCGGACTGGTGTCATATTTTCATGAGTGGATTGGACACATAGGTATTCTATTATGCTATTACAAGATGATGTTGAAGGAGATGGAGAAGGAGACCATGCTAGAAGATACCATTGTAGCTGCAAAGACAAGTTGATACATTGAGAGAAGACAAATGGACATTGGTTTGCAACAACAACTGAGGACCAAGACCACATTGGAGACTCCTTATACTCAAGTCATGAGGAGAAGGAAGAGGAAGAGCATGTTCTATCTTTCAAAAATATAGAAAGGAAATAACAACAAAGAGTGACTTGACACTGCCATGTCATCATGTAATCCATGTCACTAGCATCATGTCATGTCATGCGTTATCATATGCCACATCATTGTGTGGATTATGTAAATTCTTATTCGAAAATGTATTGTAAAATGAAAGACCAAAGAACATGCATATTATATCAAGATTTATGTAAAATTCAAAAAGTCAGAGGGAGGTGAAGGATCAAAGAGTCACAAGGGAGGTGAAGGATCACCCCACTAGTTATATATACATCCTCATTGTACAAGTAAAGGAATTTTCACCTTGGTTTCTCCTATAAGGAATTAGAGAGACAAACTTAGTACTTTTGGGAGGCAAGTTATGGCCCCAACACTCGACTATTGGAGCTAGTGATGTTCGTTTTATTCATGTATATTGGGAATTTTACTTAATACTTCAAGCTCGATGGATCGCACATTTTCATGTATGGATTGCGAATATTTGTAAGACTATTCTATGAATTTTTATGATTCATTTTTTTCTTTCACCTCTACTAAAGTAGTTGAACTATTTTAGTTATTTTATTGCTTATCTAGTTGAAAATGCATTGTGATGGTTGTAACAATTTTCATGTCTATGTGGACTATTTTTCTTGATGTTAGGTGATTCTCTTTTCAGTGTGTGCACCTCTACTAGGGTGGTACCATTACCTCTCTCTTAGAGGCTCACCTTTCCTCCCTTTGCAGTAGAAGAACCTTGATACGTGTTGGTATGGGGTCCCCTGGCTCAGTTTTTGGGCAAAATTCCAAGTTTTGATGTAAAAAGATGTAAAGTCTCCGCAAATTATGGTCATAGAGCGCGTAGCTAGTTAAGAGTCAAAAATGATTTTACCCTTATTTTAAGTAATTAGTGTTGGCTTTTGAAGATCTACCCATGGACCATGGACCATGGAATTGTATAAATAGGTGTGTCTTAGAGAGTCTAAGGAAAGAAAGAAGAAGTCTACGGGTGTGAGTGAAGAAGTCTAGTGTAGAGGTAAAAGTCTTAAAGGAGGGAAAGGCTCTACATCTGAGTGCACAGAGGCCTAGAGTAGTGTCTGGAGCTGAGTGTGCAGAGGCCTAGAGTAGTGTCTGTAGCTAAGTGCGCAGGGAATTTTTGAGTCTTTAAACCTTTGTTGAATATCAATAAAGAAGATCATTACAGAAATTCATGTGTTTAGTCACTTTAATTTTGTTATGTATGAATGCGTTATATGATGGGATGAATGATGGTTTTATAAAATAATGATGTATTGATGCACAAGTTTACTTAACCTGTGTTTTTATCTGAACACAATTAATGTTAAGTGATTACGTGAAGATCATAATGCTTTTTGTTAAAATTATCACACACTTAGGTAATTCCCAATAACTACTCATCTAAGGGTAATCAAAAGCATGTGTAACTAGCTAATTGACCTATTTAGGGTCCGAAAAAGCCAATCATAGACCTTCACAGAGGTATAGAGGTTGATTGAAGGAAGTTACAGCAACAGGCTGTAAGAGCATAAAGGTCTTCGCAAAGGCAGATCTAGGTCACCAAAAGGACATCACACTGATCTCTAGGTGCGGAAACTTGGTTCTAGCATCCCCCCATACTGCTTCAGGTGAGACTTCAACCTGCGCATCGAGGATTGATGCCGAAAGGGCCAGTAGTGTAGGGATTTGTTTGGTGCAACTAACTCTGAACCTGGGTTTGGAACCCCTAAGCCAACAAATGGTTCTATTGCCGGGACCAGGATCTGCATAAAGAGATGTGTCATGTCACATCACCGGAATCCGACCAAGAAGGAAATTGAGAAGTGGTTGGATAGAAAGATCCATGAATTTGTGGTGCAAGAAAACATGAATCTCTGCCTGAAAAAGAACAATATTTTGGACAAATATTTATACACAGAAATACACGAAATCTTCTTCTGCACCTTCCTGATCGAACTATATGAGTGGATCGCTAAATTGGCAGATGACCAAGGAAGATGGAGGCTTGACAGTCCAAGGGTGTGGACTCAGAGCTCATGTGGAGGTTGGAAGATTCTGAAGATAAGATCATGCACGCAATTGATCACTGGCTTGATTGAGTCATCGAAAAACTTGTTACAGAGTTCACGGTTGATACCTCAGTCAGTTATAACGAAGCAGAATGACGCTTCTTCAAGGGTGCCACAAGGTAAGTATTTCAGATCTTTGAATACTTGGATGACGATTCTCTTGTGTGAAAAGCGTGTTATGCCATTACCTTGATGTTTGGATCTACACGAAGTGGATGAAGCTTTAGAAATCAAGGAAAAATAGGTCTTGAATATAGTCCATTTATTGGACCCCCTTCAAGTGATGACAAGGGAGAATCACAGGCCTCACCATAGAGCACTATCTAGTTCATAAGGCATGGTTTTCCGTGGATACCTTATCCATCCACACCACCGCCACCTTCATTGCCATGAAACCAGCTCACAAAAGGATAGAAAACAGAGATCAATGCCTTCAAAATAATACTCTTCGAGGGGGGAACCTCCTTTACATTACACAAATGAATAATTATTGGATGATACAAATTACATGAACTCCTTTCTATATATAGGAGTCTAAGTGATCCCAATGCAATCAGAGCTTACATAACAATAATATTGTAGGTGAACAACAATATAATAAGGGGTTTGCACTAATAACAATAAGGGGTTACATTAGTATTATAGGGACCTAACATGCCCCTCTCCTTCAGAAAGTGTTGTCCTCAATGCTTGAGTAGATATGGATGCTTCTATACAAAATTATCACCCTTCCATGTGGAATCTTCAGTGGGTAAGTTGTTCCACTTGATGAGATACTCTGAAATTTATCGATTTCATAGCTGTGGATTTCTTGGTTCTGTGACTGCTTCAAGTTCAGATATGATTCTTCCTTCCTTGTCAAGTTCTGAAATATTGTTTGAACTGGGATCTTCTACAACTTTTGAATGAGTTCCCACCCTACTTCAACATTCTTCCATTCATCACTCGCTTCGTTTATCAAATTTGGTTGGATAATTATACCAACCTTGAGCATTTCGACAACCTTACGTTCAAATTCACTCTTTTGGGCATATGGATATCTATAAGGCTTGACGTTTGGAGGAACACTTCTTAGAACCAAATGAATAGAATGATCATGATCACGAATAGGTGGGAGGCCTGTGGGAGTCTCAAATACTTTGGAATGATTTTCCAAGAGTTTTTGGAGATCTAGAGGAATAGATGATTTCGATGTGGGAACCTTTAGCGAACATAATTGTGAAATTATGCCTCATTTTTCTTTCTTTAAAAGCTTTGTCATTCTGTTAGAGATAATTATCTTTCCTGGTTTCCTTGTAATACCCCTTGATTCAATTTCCTTTCCTTTTGAAGAAAATTTCATGAAACTTTCTTGAAAATTAAAAGCTTTTGTACCCAAGGATTGTAGCCATTAGAATCTTAATACAACATCAGCACCACCCATTGGAATGGAAAGCATTGGGATATTCAATACATATTATCCCATGGATAGCATGGTATAATGGCACTTTCCAGAGCAGTTTATGGTTCCTCCACTTGCAACTATCACTTGAAACTCTGGTGCTACATACAGGTAGCAATTCAATTCCTTGGCTATCTTACAATGAATAAAATTATGGGTACTGCCCAAATCAGTCAACACTATTACTTTTCTATTCTTGATATGTCCTTCTATATTGATAGTTTGAGGAGTGGTAATTCTAGCCAATGCATTACAAGATATGGTTGGATTCATTTCTTCTTTCTCGATGTGATCTTTCACTTCTTGAACCTTTTTCTTCTTGATATGTCCTTCTATATTGAGAGTTTGAGGAGTGGTAATTCTTACCAATGCTTTACAAGATATGGGAAGAATCATTTCTTCTTTCTCAGGGGTTAGTTCCTAGTGTATATCCTCTTCTATTGATGTTTCTTTATCCTTTTCTTCCTCCTCTTCACAATATATGTAAAATAATTTCTTCTCAGCACACTTATGATCTTTAGTGTATTTTCTATCACAAATTTAACAAAGCCCTTTTTCTCTTTTTTCTTCCAATTGTTGTGGTGTAAACCTTGTAGGTTGCAGAAGGCTAGGAGCAAAAACACTTCCATATTTATATTTATGAGTGGTGGGATTCCTTGTTTCCATAATTTGGCTTTCAATTTTTCTTGCAAACCTGAATGCCTTCTCCAATGAATCAGGTTCCCAAAGACGAACCTCATGTTGAATGTTATCCTTTAAAGTCCCTATGAAGACATCAACCCTTTGCTTCTCTGGAATATCATTTACCCTTATATTCAATCTTTTGGAATTCCTCAATGTGCTATACCATTGAACCCTTTTGTTTGAGATTTATCAATTGGCTAAAGAAGGTGTTTCTCTTTGTATCCTCATAATGTGTTATCATTTCTTCCGTGAGAATTGACAAGGTGACATGTGGTTTATGAGAACAAAGCCCTCTATACCATAAAAACTAATTTGGTTCTAAATATAAAGATGCAATATGTACATTTTATAATAGTTGTACATCATGTAGATAAAAATATTGCTCCATTTGTAGTATCCAATTTATCGGATCCTTGCCATCAAACTTGCTCATATCACCTTTTCTTGATTTTAGGGCTAGATCTTGAAATGAATGTATCTCTATAATTTCGGGTCTCCCAGTTCTAAAATTCATACCTGAAGTAGCCCTCTGCGTCTTGTTTCCAATGCCACTAGTTAGATCAAAATTGCATTTTCCAAGAAAGAGTTATGCACAATCTCCCAAGATGACTTGATTATATACCTTTTTCGAAGAGAAAACTTGTATGAAGTGCCACATGTCACTCTTTCAACCTTCGGATCTGAAACTGATACAAAGAAAACTATAGGCCGACCTCTTTCTATAACTTCTTGTTAAACTTCAATCTTATGCTCAGAAGGAAAGCTATGATGATTTTTCCAAGATTACATTTTTGGGATGTAATTCTGGAGCCTATGAAAACGTTAAATTTCTTGGAATTTATCTCCAACACTGTAGCAAAAAAATATGTGAAATTCGGGCCCGAGCTTCACCAGGATTTTGGTTCAAATGGGTTTTAATTTCATAATCTAGCACATCGTAGAAAAAAATTATAGTGACAATGCCACAATGACCTGTTTGAGATGGAATTCTGAAGCTTGCAAAAACCCTAAATTCCTTAGATCATATTATCCAAAAATTTAGCGATAAAAGGTTTGAAATTCAAACCCGAGGATCATCGATATTTTGTCTCAAATGGGTTTTTTTTTTAGCTCTTGCAATGTTGCAGAAAAAACGTTATAGCAAAACATCCATGATGACCTGTTTTGGAGTAGCGAAACCCTAGAATCCAAAGCTCTGATACCAAATGTGATGAAACCAACTTAGAAAAAGATAGAAAAGAGAGATAAATGCCTTCAAAATAAGCCTCTTCGAGGGGGGCAACCTCCTCTAAATTACACAAATGAATAATTCTTTGATGATACAAATGACATGACCTCATTTCTATATATGGGAGTCTAAGATATGATCTGATATTCACCCTATGAGTGACACTAGTTGAAGTTTTATTAAACAAAAAGTATTACACACTCATGTGTTGGTGTGTGTTCTATGTTATTTAAGAAATGGATCGATCAGATTGCCAATACACAGACATTTAAATGGATATACAACAAAGAAATACAACAAGCAACCACAAAGACACAAGCAATTTAATAAGGAGTTCACCCTATTCTCCAAGGCTACATCTCCGGTCCAGCTTTCAGTGGTGGCCTTGTTTTATTGTGTCTTTAAACAGAGAATTACAATGTAGGGAATCAATGTGAGTTCTCTTGAAGCAAGTTTTTCTTGGTAGGGTGGTTCCTTGGATTCCCCAAGCCACAGGAGTACATAGACTCTTCTTCATCATACCAACTCTGTGACTTTTTGGTCTATAGTGGTAAGAGCCCAATGTGGTGCTCAGCCCAGATAGATCCCTCTATGGGGTGGCTCGAATCGCTTAAGCTTGGTGGTGCTTGATGCTGCCACTGTGTCAAATCAGCCCTCTATCTCTTCCTACTTTTCTCTTGCTTTACTGCCTTCTTCTCTATGTATTCCATCTTGCTCTCCGGAATCTGGTATTTTTCCTTCATCTCTCAGACCTTACTTTGACTTGACTGTATATTCTGTCTCTATTCATGGCTTTTAGTCATTCGTTTTCATCCCTGTTTGGTTCCTCTTCCGCCTCTATTGATTCACCTTTTGCAGCTACGCTTGGAGTTCCCTGTTCGGCATCAGCATGAACGCTTAAGGAGTGGCCATTTGTCCTCATCTGAACGGCACCAACCTGCTCGTCGGTTTGTTTCTTCGGTTTCATCATGGATGCATTCTTCCTCCACCATGGTGGTCAAACGGATTCCAAATCCCTTTAGAACGCAGCTTAATTTCCTGTCAATTTTGCTTCCTCCATCGGGCGCAATCTCAGTTGTCTGATCTGGGCTCCTCCAGATCCAACGTCATATGCACATCCTGCGCAGTTGACTTGCTCGACCGATAGCACATGATCAATGACGGTTTTCTCTCACCTCTGCCACCACACATCGATCGTAGAATGGGATTGGTCAGCTCTCCTCAAAAACCTTTTACCATTTGAGGGCACCCTGATCAATACCGTAGGTTTTCCATAGCACGGTTCCTACCTTTGTATGTTAGAACTTTTCATTTCTCCACCTGTGGTTCTCCAGCTCCCAACACGACCGAGTGCTTAAGGCTCCTCCATTTTGACCCTATTTGCCCAATGTCACGGCGCTAATCGCGCATCAAAAATCACATCCTTTTCGTGATTCAGGGCTCCCAGGGGCCACTTTGACCTCATGCGCAGTCTCCATGGGCCTCGGTGAGTGCACTTTGACCAAGCTCCTTGTCATTCCACACTGGCTACCATTGCCACTGGTTTAGGGTGTTTTTGATCGTTGTTTTTGGAATTTTTAGAGATTTGTCTCGGCCTAATACAGTCATGATTCTTTGCCAGTCTTTAATGGATCCAATTTGGATCATGGCCTTCCCACTGAAAAAAGCTTTTGGACCACCAAAAAATGGTTTTCTTCAAGCATTGACTAAGTGAGGAAACTGCTGTCTCACTTGCCCAATCTCAATCCACTTCGCACTGCTCGGCTTCGAACCTTTAAGCCCAATCCTTAGGTATTCCACTTGTCCACTGCGTGTCATCCTTACCTTCCTATCCAACACTATGTCTTCCCGTAATTCATTAAGACATTCAGGTAGCAGGTCATCAACAGAAGGTAATTGACTCTGCTCTTCAGGGTCCTCAATCATTGAAGGTTCAAACAACCTCAAGCAATCTACGTTCACAACTAAGTAGATGTGCATGTAAGCTAGTAGATCAAGGTGAAAAGCATTTTCACCAATCTTCTCAAGTATCCTGAAGGGTCCATACCTGATAGGCTTTAGCTTTTTACTTTCACCTTGCATCCTATCCTTGCTGATATACAGCCAGACTTGGTCTCCAACTTAAAAACTATGCTCCATCCGATGCTTATCGTGCCTAGCCTTATACTTGGCCTGGCACTTTTCCAGCTATTCCTGTACTGCCTGGTGGATCTCCTAGATCTGTTCAATGAACCTAGTTTCCTTATCCACATCACTATGTCTATTAACCATGGTATCTTTACCAAAGACAAAATCCAAAGGGGACCTTGGTATGAAACCAAAACATGTCTCAAAAGGAGATCTCTGTGTAGAAGAGTGTTTGGCTCTATTGTAAGCATGTTGCACATAACACAAGTGTTCATCCTAGAGCTTAGGGTGTTGCTGCAATATCCTCTCAGTAACTGGATCACCATCCTGTTAACTACTTCTGTCTGGCCATCTATTTGTGGATGAAAAGCTGTACTTTTTTTTAATTTGGTGACCATTAGTTCCCACAGACTTTACCAAAAATTCCCCACAAATCTGTTGGGTTGTGTTATATTCTTTCCATGACTAATATACGTAGTGAACTGGGGGGTTAGAGGGGGGGAAAAGCCCCCCCTTTGTTGCGTCGATTGCGTAGCGGGGGAGTCACAAGGGGGGCGGGTAGCCCCCCTCTACGGGGTCTGGGGAAGTGCCCCGGGAATTTTTTTTGTTTTTTGACCCTATATTAGGTTAGGCGAACCTACCTATGGTTTTTGGTCCATGGTTTTGGACGCGATGGTTTTCGGTCCATGGTATTGGATGCTTCAGCATGTATAAATATGTATTGTAACATTGAAAGGAACATAATGAAAAATCAAGCTGGTAGTCTCGGTTTTGAGATCCAGTGGGAAATCTCTGTGTATATGTGTTTTATGTGTTATGCTCTCGCATTTTTTTTTTCCTGTGATTTAGAATTCGTATGCCGGTAATTTCTGTACGGGGTTAAAACCTACATTTGGTATCAGAGCTGTTTTGGCTTCAAGGGGACGCCTTTGTTGCTGAGGGGTTTCGCTCGTGCCTGTGGTAGACCCTGTTCAGTGGGAGATCTGCGAGATAGATTCTGGTGGTGAAAGAAGATGGTGAGCAGTGGAAAGATAGAGATTGAGAAGTTCAATGGTCAGAGTTTTGAGTTGTGGAAACTCAAGATGGAGGATCTGTTGGTGGATAAAGATCAATGGATCGCGGTATATCTGGGTACTAAACCAACGGGAGTGACCGATGAAGAATGGAAGAAGTTGGATCGGGAGGAAAAGAGCACAATACGATTGTGTGTCTCTGATTCAGTATTGTTGAATGTATCAGGGGAAGCTATGACAAAGGCTCTGTGGGACAAGTTAGGGACTTTGTACCGAAAAGTCTCTGGTGAATAAACTATTCTTGCGGAAAAAGATGTATAACCTGAGGATGAAAGATGGAGACTCGGTTCCAGAGCATCTGAATGAATTTAATACTGTGGTAAGTTAGTTATCATCTGTTGATATTAAAATTTCAGACGAAGATAAGTGCATCAGTTTGTTGTGTTCTCTACCAGATTCGTGGGATAGTTTGGTTATTGCAATAGGTAGCAATGCAACCGCTTTGCAGTTTGATGAAATAGTCTCAACCTTGCTGACGGAGGAGATGAGACGGAAAAATATGGACAACCAGAATGGTGATGCCTTGTCTGTATGAGGGCGGTCGCAAAACAGAAACAAAAATAAGTCATCGAGTGGGAGATCTAAATCTCCAGGAAAAACTATAAAGGTGGTGTGCTGGAAATGCGGGAAGGAAGGGCACTTCAGAAGGGACTGTAAATCTAAAGCTCCTGATAAAGGAAATGGATCTGATGATTCTCCTTCTGCAGAGGCGAAAACCACCTCAGATGAAGGTGGGGATGTGTACTTGGCTTCTTCAAGTACACATGTAGATCATGAGGCATGGTTGATTGACTCAGGTGCATCCTTTCACTTCACTCCCCATAGAGAGTGGTTCTGCGAGTATGAGAAATATGATGGTGGTGATGTCTTCTTAGGAGATGATAAGAAGGCTAGAATCATTGGTCGCGGAAAAGTAAAGTTGAAGTTACAAGGTGGAAGGGTTAGAACCCTTCCGGGTAATCTGCATATTCCTGCATTGGCCAGAAATCTGATTTCTGTAAGCAAGTTGGATGATGCAGGTGTAAAGACAGTGTTCGAGAAGGATACCTGCAAGATGGTTCGAGGAGCACTGGTATTAATGCGGGGAGTTCGGATTGGAACTCTATACAAGCTGCAAGGTAGCACTGTTGTTGACGAATGCAATAGTTCTATGGTTCCTGAAAATGGAGCAGAAAATATAGTGGTCTCTGGAGAGAAGACCATGTTGTGGCATCAAAGGCTTGGACATATTGGAGAGAAGGGCCTTCGAAAACTTCATGGTAAAGGTATGGTAGAAGGTATGAGTAATAGCTCTCTGAATTTTGATTTCTGTGAAATTGTGTATATGGGAAGCAGAATCGGGTGAGTTTCCCCTCTGGTGGTAAGAGGACGAAA
>APFE030842242.1:37210-47854 GCA_000404065.3 Pinus taeda | reverse complement strand
ATCATGACCTTTCCTAGATTTAGGCAGTCCTCCAACAAAATCCATGGAAATTCTTTCCCAAGGGTGAGAAGGAACTGGAAATGGAGTGTACAAGCCTAGTTTTCTGTTGTTGGGCTTGCTTTTCGCACACATAGCACACCCCTTTACATATCTAGAAATTGTCTCACTCATTCTCGACCAATAGCAGAACCTTTGCAGCTGTGCAACTGTTTTACTTACCCCAAAGTGACCTGATGTCAGAGAAGTGTGTGCTTCCCTAATTATCTTTACTCTATCAGTTTGTGTGAGGCAGAGTTTCCCACAATGATATAAGAGTCGATCCTTCATGTGATAGTCCAATTCTTCTATTCTTTTGCCTTGACTCCTTGACTCAAAGTTGCATATACATCTTTAAAGTCCATGTCCTGAGCATACTGTTCTATGTAGATTTCATGCAGCACATAATTATGCTTAAGTATGGTAGATGCATTTATAATGGGTCAAGATAACATGTCTGCAAACTTGTTATGTATGCCCTTTTTATATCTGATGACTAAATGAAACCGTTGTAGAAAACCCATCCATCTGTAATGTCTTGATTGCTACAACTTAATTTGGGAGTGTAGTTATTGAAGTGGTTGATGATCAGTATGTATTACTGTTTCTTTGCCCATTAAGTAATGTTTCCACTTTTTCACACTTTGAACTAATGCATACAATTCTTTATCATATGTAGGATAATTAACTACTGCAAGATTAAAAGTCTCAGAATGATGACATATGGGTTTACCATGCTATGTCAACACTGCTCCCATGGCATAGTCACTGACATCAGTTTGGATCTCAAATGGTCTTTGTAGATCTGGTAGTGCTAGTATCGGTGTTGTACTAATCCTTTCTTTCAAGGTGTCGAAGGCTTTTTTTTGTTTGCCTCCCCACTGAAACACCTTGTTCAATCCTATCAAAGCATGTAAGGGGGTTGCAATTGAGGAAGATTTTGAAATGAACTTCCTCCAATATTGTGATGCTCCTAAGAAGCTTCTCACTTCTGTAGTAGACTTGGGTTTAGGCCAGTTTACAATGACTGCCACTTTAGGGATCTATTTTCAATTCACCTCCCCCTACTATATGACCCAAATAATTTAGAAAGGTTTTTCCAAATTCACATTTGGAGAGTTTAACATAAAGTTTTTCTCTTTTCAAAACATCTAATTTCTGCTTAACATGCCTTAAATGTTCTTCCCACATTTTACTAAAAATCAGAATGTCATCTAGATACACAATAACGAAATCATCAAGAAAAGGTCTGAGTATGTCATTCATTAATCTCATTAAAGTAGCAAGGGCATTGGTCAAACCAAAAGGCATAACCAGCGATTCGTAAAATCCCTGCTTTGTTTTGAAAGAGTCTTCCATGCATCTTGCTTTGAAACTCTGACCTGATGGTATCCACTGTGCAAATCCAGGTTGGTGAAATAAACAGCTTCCTTCAGTTGATCCAAAAGATCATCTATGCGAGGAAGGGGATAACAATTTTTTATTGTTATCTTATTCAGTGCTCGGTAGTCAATGGACATTCTCCACGAGCCATCTTTCTTTCTCACCAAAATGATTGGTGACCCACATGGTGATGTGCTAGGCCTGATGAACCCTTTCTCAAGCAACTCCTGCACCTGCCTCTTGATTTCAGCATTCTCTAAAGCAAACAACATGTACATCCCAACGTTAGGCAATGGAACATCTTGCTGCAAAATAATATCATGTACTATTCCCTTTTTGGGTGGCAGACCTTTAGGTTCTTGGAACAAGACATCATACTCTGAAACAATATTTTCTATATTAGCTTGCTGATTAGCATTACAACCCTCAAATACATTGGTTTTATTAGGTTTCTTTTCCTTTACAACCATCAGTAGGAACTATTTGCATGAATTTATTATTCTTTTCATATGTCCTGAGTTTATGAGAGTATAATTATTCTTGAGCTTATGAGCTCTTACAAAGTATTCGATTCCACCTTTAACAAGTAGATACTTGTTCTCAGCTCTATAGAAAATAGCCTTTCTATCATACAAGTAAGGAATTCCTAAAACAATTCCACATATATCCAAAGGAATTACATCTTACTCAACCTCATCTACAAATGCTGACCCAAAAGAAAACTTGAGTTTGCACTGTCTAGTCACTTGTATTTGTGCTTTATCATTCAACCATCCTAATAGGTATGATCTCTTATGAGGTGTAGTTGATAATCCCAATTTCTTTACAATTGCTTCAGAAATTAGATTTAATTGTGAGCCACTATCAAACAAAGTATCAATCTTTTGATTTTTGGAAACAACTCGAATATGGAAAAGCTCATGTCTTTTTCTCTCATGTTCTTTATCAATAACAAATTGAGAAAAATTACTAGTAGATGCTTCAGAATTCTTACCTTTTATACCTGCGGTTGCAATGATTGTTTCATCTCCCGAGTCTGACCCCAAATCTTTCTGAATAGCTGCAACACTCTCCTTCTTCTTGCCCCTTGACTTCTTAGGTCTCAACTCTGGATGTAGAATCCAACAGTGCTCATCATCATGCCCATCCTTTTTACAGTGAGTGCATGAAGCTTTGCTTTTCATTGCAGTGTTAGCCTTCCTTGCTTTCCACTTCTACTTTATTTTCTCCTTGCTCTTGCTTACAGTGGGTTGGGATGGTCTCCCAACTTCTAGATTTCCATTCTTTCCTCTAGCTTCTAGATGAGTAGCTTATACAGATACCTCATCTATACTAGTGGGATTAAACATGAGGATGATATGCCCCATGTAGCTGTGTAGACCACCAATGTACATCAAAAGAGTTTCTGGTGAGTCTAATGAGATACCCAACATTAATGCTCTCTTTCTCAACTCTTGAGTATACCCTTGCACACTTTGCCCTTTCAACTACTGAAGAGTTTTCCAACTCATCATGGCTTGCTGCATGTAGGCCAATGGATAGAACTAATTTTTGATTGTAGCAACAAATTCACTCTAGACAAAGATGGTCTTACCATGCTTCTTCATATAAGCTTCGGTTCTACCTTCCCACCAAACCAAGGCAGTGCCTCCTAGGCGTAAGCTTTCCAATTGAATCTTACTCTTGTCCGAGTCTATGTTTTGTACCCTACAATACACATCAATTTGTCTAATCCAATTATCCAACTTTTCAGCATTTAGCTCTCCATCATATATAGGCAAATCAAATTTAACATTTAGTTTAATCAAAGATGCTTTCTTATTATGCACAGGGCTATTAGGAGGTGTAGGAAAGCTTTCTTCTTTCCCTTTTCCTTTTGAGTGATCATGGGAATGAGACTCATCTTTCTCTTTATCTTGCTTTGAGCCTGATGAATCTTAATCCTTATGTTTTCTAAAGTCCCTATACATTTCTTCTACCATATACTTTATAGCTAGGAAAATTTCTATGAATTGAGGGTCTGGCCCTATAGAACCTTCCTCTGACATTGTCTTTCAAGAACAATCTCTCCCAATTTCAGGATTAGTTTCCACCAACTCTCCTTCTCCTAATTTGAGCTTTGATCTAGTGAGCATTCACAGCTAAACCAACACAAGCTTGTCTAACCTTATAGCCTAGATCTCTGATACCACTTGATCTGATATTCACCTTATGAGTGACATCAGTTGAAGTTTTATTAAATAAAAGGTATTACAAACTCATGTGCTAGTGTGTGTTCTGTGTTATTTAAGCAACGGATTGATCAGATTATCAATACACAAACATTTAAATGGAAAGACAATAGAGAAATACAGCAAGCAACCACAAAGACACAAGCAATTTTAATAAGGAGTTCACCCTATTCTCCAGGGCTACATCTTCGGTCCAACTTTCAGTGGTGGCCTTGTTTTATTGTGTCTTTAACCAGCAAATTACAATCCAGGGACTCAATGTGAGTTCTCCTGAAGTAGGTTTTCCTTGGTAGGGTGGTTCCTTGGATACCCCAAGCCACTAGAGTACACAGACTCTTCCTCTTCCTACCAGCTCTGTGACCTTCTGGTCTACAGTGGTAAGAGCCCAACGTGGTGCTTAGCCTGGACAGATCCCTCTATGGGGTGGCTCAAATATCTCAAGCTCGATGGTGCTCGATGTTGCCGCTGTGTCAGCTCGGCCCTCTGTCTCTTCCTACTTTTCTCTTACTTTACTGCCTTCTTCTCTATGTATTCCGTCCTCCTCTCGGGATTCTGGGGTTTTTCCTTTGTCTCTCAAACCTTACTCTGACTTGACTATGTATTCTGTCTCTATTCATGGCTTTCAGCCATTCGTTTCCATGCCTGTTCGGTTCCTCTTCCGCCTCTGTCAATTCACCTTCTATAGCTGCGCTTGGAGTTCCCTATTCAGCGTCAGCATGAATGCTCAGGGAGTGACCACATGTCCTCATCTGAATGGCACCATCCTGCTCGTTTGTTTGTTTCTTCGGTTACGTCGTGGATGTGTTCTTCCTCCATCATGGCAGTCAAACGGATTCCAAATCCCTTTAGAACACAGCTTAATTCCCTGTCGATTCTTCTTCCTCCATTGGGCACAATCCCAACCGTCAAATCTGGGCTCCTCCAGATCCAACGTCATATGCACGTCCTGCATAGTTGACTTGCTTGACCAATAGCGCACGATCACCGGTGGTTTTCTCTCACCTTCGCCGCCATGCGTCAATCGTTGAGTGGGATTGCTCTGCTCTCCTCCAAAACCGTTTATCATTTTAGGGCACCCCGAACAATACCACTAGTTTTCCAAAGTGCGGGTTTCGCCTTCGTATGTTAGCACTTTTCGTTTCTCCACCCACAGCTCTCCGACTCCCAATGCAACCGAGTGCTTAAGGCTCCTCCATTTCGGCCCTGTTCGCCTAGCAATACACGATTAGTGCTAGGTGCTAATCGTGCATCAAAAATCACCTCCTTTTCCCGATCTGGGGCTCCTAGGGGCCACTTTGACCCCCTGCGCAGTCTCCATGGGCCTCGGTCAGCGTGCTTTGACTGAAGTCCTCGTTGTTCCACATTGGCTGCCATTGCCGTTGGTTTAGGGTGTTTTTGATCGCTGTTTTTTGAAATTTTTAGAGATTCGTCCCAACCTAATACATTCATGGTTCTTTGCCAATCTTTAATGGATCCAATTCAGATCAAGAGATCCCAATACAATCAGAGCCTACATAACAATAATATTGTAGGGGCACAACAATAACAATAGTGGGCTTATATGGGGTACAGTAATAACAACATGGGGACTATATGGGCACAACAATATAATAAGGGGGCTGCACTAATAACAATAACGGGTTACACTAGTAGTATAGGGACCTAACATTCACATCCACAACATACACCTTCACCCACACCACCCCCACCACCGTTGCTGGTCAACATGTTGAATACAATGAAGTTGTTGGTTTTCAAGGGCTTAGGAAACTAGGATCTGGATTAGTTTTGGTTTGTTGCAAAGGCTATGTGGACAAGACAACAAATTATGCATGATAATATAAATGAGGTGCAATTAGTCGCCACTTTGTAGGACCTCATGGTGACATGGTATGTTAACAATTGCACTGATAATCCATTGGCGTCACTAGTAGATACTCATACCGCTTTGAACAAGAAATTTGGTAAGCCTAAATCTACCTCGCAGTTGATAATTGGATTTAAGGAAATCAAGATGAGGCCCAGTGAAACAGCATGGGAGCTAGATCAAAGATTGAAGTGTGGGATCCGCGAACCTAATATGAATCTCATAGATAGCTAGCACCACAATTGGTTTATATATGTGCTCCTGCCCCACTTAAGGATTACTTTATCACAACAAAAGATAGGAACTTAGGCAAAAGCCCTAGAAATTGCGATGAGATTGCATGAGACACCTATCCAGGATGCATCTTTGGGAGTTCAATAGATTCATGTAGAGTTGTAGAACCTCTTCTTAGAGTTACAGAGCTTGAAAAGGGAAAAATCGGCTCGGTTCGAGGTGCACAAAGAAGCTTGGTGTCTCAAGTGTAAAAACAAGGGGCATGATAAATATCATTTCCCTATCCTTGTGAATTACATCACAGGAAGAGTGCTTATGACCCTAAGGAAAGAAGCTCTAGCAGGACCAAGTGTGGGCCCATGCTATGGTGCACTATTTGTGAAGTAGCCGGAAAACATGTAACAGACAATTGTCGTTTGTTGCAAAATTTTGTACAGACCCCACAACAATTGTTTTATGATTTCTGCAAATCGGTGGGCCACAATGAGTGCCACTATCGAAGCTATGAATTAATGATGGAGAGGATGCCTATGTATTGAATGCAAGCAGAAACTCAACCTCTGGATCAGGGTGCTGGGGGAATGTGTAGAGGATATCAGGAGCGCAGATGAGGCTGAGGAGGAGGAGGACCTAATAGGGGTCAGGGGCAGGTCATTTTCTACAATTGCATAATGTCATGGCACTACGCGCGAGAGTGTATGAATTAGACACACCTATCATGTCAATGCTACACTCAGTTTGACCACACAATTGAAGAATGTTCTATGCTAATGGCTAAGATGTAGGAGAAGAAGGTGCGGCCTCATCATCCTACCCAAAACTTACAGATGATGAGGGTCGAGCACCACGAAGAGGACCCAAATGTGAATATCGTACTATGAATTGGGATCGCGACTAGTGACGATAAGGGGAAGAAGCCTGAAGAAGGTGGATGGTTCCAAAGGCTCCAGAAAAGGAGGTTGGGTTTGATCTGGAGTGAGCAAAGGAAACTTTCATGGAAGCTAAGAAACGCTTCTCTAGGGCCTCTACCTCAGGAAGTTAGGACAAATTGCCTGCAAAAGTTGACCCCTTTATGCTTACCACCTTCTTGGAGACTTTTATGAAACTAATGCACAATAGCAAGGCTATGAATGGTCTACAGGAGTTGATAAACAAATGTGTCAGTAAGGATAATGCTTTTGATGGACCCTGCGTAGTCAGAAAGATTGGTAAGCATAAGGCGAGAACAGGGTGCGAGATGAGGCTTACCACACAAATTAGAGACTATGAGATGGACCAAGCTATTTTGGATTTGGGATCTGACACGAATGTATTGCCTAAACAAACCTAGGGAGAATGGGGAGACCTGTGCTACAGTGGTCTCCAATTCAACTGAGGATGGAAAACCAACAGAAGATTATCCCTATGGGACAATTGCATGGAGTTACCATAAATATAGAAGGTACGAGTACGCTGGCTGATTTTGAAGTAATAGAGATTGTTGATGATAGGTATCCATACCCCGTGCTCCTGGGAATTGATTGGGCTATTGATATGAATGGGGTCATTAGTTTGAACAAGTGGACAATGTCGTTTGAAAGGAAATCGCTCCATGTTGTAGTACCATTGGACCTTGTAGAAGGACCGTGACTATGAGGAAAGTGATTATGATTTGGATCAGATCTATAACATAATAGCGTGAGACCAAGACTGGGTTAATTTGACAGTGGAAGGATGAATTTCATGGCATCGCGAAAGTTCCTATACCTCAGATTCAAAAGAAGAGTTGGAACATTAGCAAAATAGGTTGCACGAAGTATCCACAATGTGTTGCAACATAATGACAAAATCATTGCATTGTGTGTCATCGTAGGTAAGAAATTTACCTTATTACAATGGTTTAACTAATGTAGATCAATTTTTGGATTCTTTTGAAAGAGAAGTTCCAGAAGATTATCACTTTTAGGCGTTGGACTAGGCACTACGTGCTATGCCCGCTTAGTGGTGGGGTACACATAAAGACGACTTTGATGAGTGGCGTTGATCCAGATTTAAACAGGAACGCAATTGATTACACAGATAACCATAAATACAGAGATGCGATAACCATAAATAAAGAGATGCAGCAGAAATAACACTTCATTTCATTAATGAAAAATACCGAAATATGCTTACAACCAGAATTGGAAATAAACCAGCTAGGACTATGGTAGCTTATCTCTGAGAAGAGATGTGCGGCTACATGTCTCTAAACTATTCCGAACTTGCGTTACAATGAGGCTCGAAGGCCTATTTATTATTGAGAAACAATGGAAAACCCTTCACATTCCAAAACCGACCCTTAGAAGATGAAACGCCAAATTGTGGGCCCCGTTTTGGGTAAATTGGTACATCAATTTCCCGGGGTCGTAACTTTGGCATACGATCTCCGTTTGACGCGTATGATAGCTCGTTAGAAAGATCTATCTGAGAACTACCATTGTTGGAATGGGCAACATCAGTCCATTCCATGGACCCATATTTCCCCCGGATTCCCCAAAAAACATCCGTTAGGGCCTCAAAACGGCTCCGGAAGTTCAGGACCCGAAAAACTACTAAAAATAGTAAGTTGTGCTACAATTAAGGAAACTAAAAAAGCTGAAAGAGACAATTGCGGAGGTCCAAATGGGATAGGTGGGTGGCCACCAACATCCACCTAGATCAATAGGAGGCTACTCAACCCACTATAGTGATTCCTCCTCTTGATATCGAAATGAAAAACACTTTCATAAAAACTCTCTACTTTTCATCATCCATGGGATCAACTTCTTTAGACTCCTTGGGAGCTTCTGAATGTGATTCTTTAGAACCATCTTCCAAAGACACTTCAATCTCAATGTCAGTGGATTTGGCATGCACTTGTCATCCATCTCCCCTTATAGATGATGCAAATGTGAAACTTGTCTCCCATGATGATGATTGGTTTCATCACCCTTTACTTCAAACCCATGAATTTGATCCACGTCCATCTTGTGACCATTACATTGACACCCAATGTTTGGGTAAGGGGGTATCCATTCTTGAGGGTCCATAAGAAGCAATTATCCCCAACCCTCCTATTGCATATGGTAGTGTTGATTCTAGTCCCATCATTCTTCCCAATGATGAAGAACTTCTAGAGTCCCATATCACTCCAAATCACCCTAGAGATGATCCACTTAAACATTCCTACATCTTCCACCAACAACCTATTCCCTTAGACATTGTTGTTATGCAACCATTGTGTCGTCTAGCTGAGCATCAGTTCATCATATCTGAAGCCACTCTTTAGAATGGTAACACCATATTAGAAAACACATAAATTTATTCCATTTAACTCATATATGTAGTGCCAAATGAGATTGGTAATCCACCATTTCCTTTCTCTTACTGCATCCTTAATTGGTTCTTCTCATAAGAAGACAACCATACCAAAAAACAATGACACCACAATATCATGCATAAACATATTATGTATCCAAATATCCATAACAAATGTTTAGAGTCCATTATTCTAAATACATTTGGCATGTTCATAGCATGCTCTAACCATACATACAATATTGGGGAGCACGTATGCCCCTACATGTACTCATCATCCTCTGGATAATCTCGTTCCAGTAGGGTTATATGCTTGAATCCCTTATTCAAGCACTTGGAACAAAATGAAACTCCAAAAATTCATCCAAATGTCTCCCTCAAGGTTTGTCTTCTACTAGCTTGCCAAGTTTTAAGGCTCCCTCATCCTCTCCAAATTATCCAACAGCACAATGCACACATGCATTTGAATTAGAGGCAAAAATTCCTATTATAGCAAAAATCCTAATTTTCCCTTGGCAATTACAGGCTCATTGTAACTTGGTTTGATGAATCATCTGCACTGTTAGAAATCTATCCTCAGGCTCTATAATGGGTCTCTCTTGGTTTTTGGTAATTTGAAACCTTGCCAAGAAGCCATTTTTTCCTTGAGGTCTCACTTTGCCACCTATTAAAATTGAATCTCTTCATATGTGTCCCTTGTACTCTGGCACCACATTGTCTTTGCACCTATCGACTTATGTGTCGATTTTTGTCATGAGTAACTAATATTTACTCATTTTTTATGGTACCCTTTGGGCCTCTCTCTTATGGCAGCATTATTGAGCCATCAATGTTCAAAGCATGAAATATTTGTCACCCTTATATCCCGTGGAGTCTTTTCAGCTTCCCTTTGAGTGTAGTTACAATAAATTATTCCGTCCATGTATCCCATTCATCTTGTCTTGCCTATTTTTGGCCTCCAACTATCTTGGTTTGTCTTTGAAAGGCCTTCATATGAGTAATTGACCACCCCCTCTAGAATTGTATTAGTCGCTGCTAGGACAAAATTGTATATTATTCTCTGACAAGGGAATTCATAAGTCCACCCATCCCCTTATTTCCCCATCGTTATCCCTGGTGTCAGTCTCCATCAATCACATTAATATGTTCCTCATGCCTTTGTTGAAGACTCCTCATTTCCTGAACTCTAGTGAGTCCTCTTTTTTTTACTTCAACACATTTATTCTAGGAGAGTGTTGAGCCTCAAACCTACACTTCTTTATACATCCTCTCAGCCTCCTTTTCCTATTCATTTCCTTCTTTTGCCACTCATTCCCTCCATCAAATTGCTCAAATCATTGTACTTTAGGACTTTTTACATGCTTTGCTAATTATGCTAATGACTGTGTTTGGTTTAGAATTTTGGTTCAAAGTGCTGCGTTTCCGTAGCTCACACAGGGTTTCTGCAGTTGATCCTGGTTTCTGCAGCCAACCCCAGATTCTGCAGCTGTTTTATTAAATGATATGTTCCAGGTGTCCTCCGGGAAGAAGAGCCACATGGGCAAGTTCGTGGAACCAAGGACATGGTGTGTGTCC
>APFE030842242.1:7542-26313 GCA_000404065.3 Pinus taeda | reverse complement strand
ATCATCATTCTCCAAGTGGAAGCAGGAACTATCAGAGAGAAGACACTAATCAATATCCCAAAAGATGACTCCCCTCTCTGTAATCATCTATATATGGATCCCTCATCACAGAGATCCAGAGGCTGGAATTTTGTATCTTATAGAGAAGTGCTGTTGGTATTCTAGTGTACATTCACAGTGTTTGGTGATCTAGCTTTGCTTGAGGTGAAGAAGGGATTCTTAGCTAGAGGATGATGCTGGGTCAGAGCACATGGTTGTAATCTTCTTGCTACTTTTCATCTGAATAAAGCTATTCTTGTTTCCTTCCATATTCTTGTGTACTTGTTTATATATGTTTGTATATGGTTAATGCATATCTGATCCTGCATTATTTATGAACTTAGATCCTTGTTTCTTGCATAGTAGTATATTGCTGTGATTCTACAGGTCATTTTGAAGCTGAGAAGACAAAGAGCAAGCAGTAAAACTCTATCAAGAAGGAGAGGAAATCGAGTGCAAGACTCACGTTGGCCCTCTTGTTTCTCCTCTCATCTATTTTCATAAAAGGAATCAATAGTAGACTTTGATCGTTTGTTTCTAAGATAGCCACCCATCTTAGTGGGAATAGCAATATCTGTGTGGACACTATTCTCGTATAACACATGTAGCCAGTTTGCACTTAATGTTGGATACGTGCCAAAGGTATCAAATTGTGTTGAACCTGAATAAGTTCTTGTTATGTGTCCCCTTTGGGATTTTTCTAGGTGACTCATGTGGTATGCAAGAAGGGACTCATGGTGTACCCTACTGAGATCGCAGTAATAATCAATTTGGAAGCCCTGAGGAGTGTCAAATAGCTACACGCAATGTTGGGCCATGTTAGGTATTATCAGAATTTCGTCAAGGCTTCTGCTCAGATTACCGTGCCCATGGAGAAGTTGCTAAATAAGGACGTTACATTCTGTTGGGATGAAGAATGTCAGTGCAGTCTAGATGTCTTGAAGGAAAAAATGGTCACCGCACTGATATTGGTGTTCTTGGATTGGAAGAAGGAATTCCATGTGCACATTGATGCCTCGTGTATTGTGTTGGGAGTAGTATTAACATAGGATGGTGAAGTAGAGATGAATCATCCTATAGCATTTGTGAGAAAAACGCTGTCAAAGGCTGAAAAGAATTATTCGACAATAAAGCATGAAGGATTGGCTATGGTGTACATGCTCCAAAAATTCAGACAGTATCTGTTGGGTGGAAATTTCAAGATGTACATAGACCATTCTTTATTGAAGTATCTAGTCAATAAGCCTGTGTTCGGGGGGAAATATGTGGATGGTTGTTGTTATTCCAAGAATATGATTTTGAGGTAATTGTGAAACTAGGAAGGTTGAATGCAAGTCTTGATCATCTATTGCGCATTGAGATAGGAGAGGAGCCTACTAATTTGGAGGAAGGGTTGCACGACGTGCAGCTCTTCACATTGCATGTAGTGGACAACAATTTTCCAAAAATTATCAATTTTTTTACCACAGGAACTTCTCTAGAAGACTACGCCAGTCAGCAGAAGAAAAAATTGGTAGTACGTGTGTCTGATTTCTCAGTAATTGCTAGACATTTCCATAAAATGTGATTAGATGAGATATTTCGACGGTATGTGCCTAATTTCAAAAGAAAAAACATCCTTGTAGACACTTATGGAGGAGATATATGAGGGAATTATGTAGGAAAAGAAATAGTGCAAAAGGTTTTGTGCACTGGGTTATGGTGACCGACGCTGCATAAAGATTCTAAAGCATCTTGTAGGGCATGTGATGCATGCCAAACAATGGGAAGATGTCACGGAGGGATGAGCTACCTCTGAATCCGCAAGTGTCATTACATCCATTTGAGAAATGGTAAATTGATTTTATAGGATTGATTCATCCCCCAGGCAGGAAAATAGGTGCGCGATGTATCATCACCGCGACCGAATATCTGACCAGATGGGCAGAGGCATATCTGACGAGATGGGCAGAGGCATAGTCTGTCAAGGACTGTACAGGGGAAAAAACAACAAATTTTTTGTTTGAATATGTGTTGACCATGTTTGGTTGCCTGAAGGTATTAATGAGTGACCACAGTACACATTTTCTCAATGAAACGATCAGCATGCTGACAGAAGAGTTCGAGGTTTACCATAAGAAAATTACACCATAACATCCCCGGGCCAATGGAACATTTGAGGCTTTCAATAAGATATTGGAAAATGCACTAACAAATATTTTCAATGCATAGCGGAATGTTTTGGATGTGTGCGTACCTATGGTACTATGGGCATACAAGACTACTTGCAAAAAGCTAATAGGTCATATGCCTTTCCGATTGGTTTATGGTGTAGAGGTTGTAATGCCTAAGGAATATATCATGCCTAGTCTACTTATAGTGGATTTCACAGGAATGTTGGAACACAGAGCCTTAGAAGAACAACTTGTGCAGCTAATGGAGCTCGAAGAAGATAGGTTTTTGGTTGGATTGCATCAGCAGGTTCAGAAGGAAAGCGAAAAAGCTTGGCATGATTGGCACATCAAACTTCTCACCTTCAAGGTAAATGACTTGGTTCTATTATATGATAGAAAGTTCACTAAGTTTCCAGGAAATTTTCAGATGCACTGGCTGGGGCCATATGTCGTCAAAAAAATTATAGATCGTGGCGCAGTTCAGCTAGCAAAGCTGAATGGAGAAGAATTTCTGGGAAGGGTAAATGGAAGCCAGTTGAAACCATACACAAGGGATCCTACTCAATGACTACATGACGACAAGATAGTCTTAGCACTCCAAGTAGATGTAAAGGAGTGTGATACTATAAACTACACTGCTCGGTTGGTGGAACTACACGACAGAGGGGCTATGTGAAAAAGGGTAATGTCACAGTATCAGAAGGTGTACAAAGGGAGCTACGCTATGAGGGGATATACCATGTAGCATAGCCAAAAAATGACAGTTACAGTCACTGTTCATGATTTGATGGCTAGGAGATGGTTAAGAGGAGTTGGGGGCAGCATTTAAGGCTAAAATATTTGAAGATCTGACAACAAATTAGCATTTATGGAGAGATTTTGGGGGGAATGACTGGATTTGAATTCAAATTCACCTATAAATTATGTGTGGCTATCTAGCAGAGAACACTTTGCATCCTTAGGTTTTTTGAGCTGTTATGTCCATCATTTATGAATCCTTAGTTTTTCGCAAATTTGGTCACAAGATCTGCGTTTGGTACTTTACCTAAGGATGCCAAGCAGTTTATTCTTAGCACTATGTCTAGACCATGTGAGACTGCAAGCACCGGAGGAACTCTTGCCTCCAAAGGAGTGGTTCCAAAAGTTTTAAGCATGGGGGCTTCGAATCTTATGCCTGGATCACTGAGGTCACCTAGGCCAAAGCCTACACCACTTCATGAAAACCCCAAGCTGAAGAAAGACAAGCAAAAGTGATCAATGCCAGTGTGCGAGTCACTAAGAAAGCACTATGCCACTTACAATACCTTTTCACATATTTAAGTCGTCTATAAAGGATTCTTCTCAATGACCATTTAGAATTGAGCTTCAAAGCTACCCCGACCGAGATGCTTCATGATCGTGGTTTGCAAATGGCTTGGGCCCCTAGGGGTGACAAAGCGATGCCCCTACTGCGAGTCAAGATATAGTCGAAGAGTGACATGCACTGCTTCTAGTGTGGATTCTAACTTAGAGGCATTCAGTCATAATCCGACACATGGTAGATTCATGCCACTGGCTTTTCAACTAAGTGTGATGAATAATTGTGTGAATCAGGGGTTCCTCTCATACTAAGTTGAATTATTATTGCAATGCGGTTCATTAGTAGGGTAAAACTAATCTGTCTCATGATGGTCAGGACCTCCTAAGCAAAAAATACACATGTAATCGAACATTCACTAAGAACACTTACTATCTTTCTGCAAAGGCACATACATGATTTTCTCTCTTGTTGATAGCTAAAGCGAAGGAAAATCTATAAGAATATATGGAAATTGAGCTGATACTCTAGATGGGGCTCCTAATCCAACTGGTGTGAGGTGTAATTAGGATATCAAATTGGGGAGACCCCCTTGGTTGACGGATTTCCAATACCGTTAGCAAAACCCTAACACATATACGTGACTATCACAAGATGGATCAACATATGTATGCGTCTACCATGCTTAACATCCACGTACATATCTCAACATAGTGCAAACTATATCTCACAATATATATGTGACCCTACACAGATGGATCCATGTATGTACACTACTATTACCAAGTGTTGATGCGTACATATCTGCAAAATTTCACTGCAAACACAATTTCACTCTCCACAACATTTACTTCAATACTACAAACTTCAAAATAATTAATTTAGATCACAACATCATTATAATGAAATATTTATCATTAAAAGCTACTTTAACATTTGTAACAAGTAAATCAATCAAGCATATATGTCAACATAGTTTCAGATCTGAGTCTTCTCCTTGCTCCTTGGTGCACACTTGTTCCAAATTAGATTACACATATATAACCCATTATTTTCTCCCATAACACCTTGATCTCCATATCCTTATATATTTTTAGCCTCATCCAATACCTTAGCTATATCCATTGGTAATGTCATTAGTATTCTTTGACGAGATCAAATAACCATTTTCACTCTAATTACTATGGGACAATACCATGATAAAGACCCCTGCTATCTAGAATACCATGGTGTAGATTCTATACATGACTCTTCTTCACAAGACCTTCCTATATACGTGAACCTTATGCACAGGACCCATGTATACTTTTCCAAACTTCAATTTTGTTAACAATCTATCTTTGAACTGTTCTTTCTCTTTCCACACCATTTGTAGAATCTGTATCAATCTTTATTAGTTCCAAAGTAATCAATTTTTACATCAGGTATATCTTCATTAAGAAAGTTTCCATCAAGAGAAACATAGTAGAAATAACTTTGGTCCACTTGATGGCAACCACTTTGGTGTTTTTTCACCACCTATAAACACCTATAAACATACCTACAAATACTAAGATTTCTCATCAGGATTCTCTCCCCTTTGTAGAGAGGATCATCGTAGGTATGATCTGTTGAATATGAAACTTCATACTGACCATGCCCCCCCTGAGCATATGTTAAAATTTTTTAATATATTCAGTAACATATAATACTTTATGACTCAACCAAATATGAACTTTCCTATCACCAATGACTCTATTCTCCCATGATTACATCAATTTCCAAACCTATTGGGTGTTGAAAAAAGTGTAACTAGGTTCGGTCTTCATAAATGTAATTTTAATATTTGAACTTGTAAAAAAAAAGAATTATTATTTTTGTCATTTGAAAATGAGTTTCTTTCTCATTTCATAGGTATAGCACATGTTGTAGTGCTATAGGAAATTCAAAGAGTCAATGTAATTATTGAAGACCCCTTGAAAGAAAGTTACACTATGTAAATATGTCTATGTAAAATGTCAAGTGAAAGTGTCATGAAATTGAGTCAAGACAAAATCCTCTAAGCAAGTCAATCCTTCTCCTGTTAAGAATTAAATTCGGTCCATCAAGTGGGCCCTCTAATAATGTCATGTCGACTCAAAAGGAAGGACATAATAACTATAAGAAGGGAAACGCGGCCTCACTAGAAGGACACGCATCCGCTCTGAAATAAGAAGAAGAAGAGATGCAAAAAAGTGAGGAGAATAAGCCTCCAATATAGCAAAAGGAAGGTTGAGTAAGATATATTTGTTTTGGGTAAGAAGGAATGTCACACATGCCAAATTAGGGCACACTTCCATAGAAGAAAGTGATCTCCAAAATCAGTGAGGGACAAGGCTAGAGAAGAGTGAAAAAAAAGTAAGAGAAGGTGTCTCTACTTCAGCTAAGAAGGAAGGGTAGAAGGCCGAGTTGGAAAGGTCGATTTTAGGCCTAATTATAGTCACACGTGTGAAGGGAAGAGGCTTATTATGCTGCCATATCAAACCTATTGTTACAGTCATATGAAGAGGCTTGAGTGGGTTGGTTAAAAAGTGCAAATTAGGCCTCTTACTCAAGCAAAGGAAAAGAGAAAATCAAACTGGAATTCTTGAAGGTATCCTCCACACATGCTAAGAAAAAGGGTCACACTGATGTTGTCTCAGATCTGTACCTAAAATGAAGAATAAGGGATCGACTAGGTTAGGAATAAGGTCTTCCTCCTAACTAAGGAAGGCTCCATCTTGAGTGAAGGAAGAAAAGAAGAATTTCTCTTCTATGTTATGAATGACTAAGGTTTTTGTAGTAAAGCCATCAGCGGAAGAAGGATGAAGAAGGAGGTCGAGGTGTTGCAAGAGGAATTGATCTTGAATCAAAGGGAAAGGCTTGACCTTTTCATGGAGGATCTTCTTGTCAAGGGTATAGGGTTTTGCATTTGCCAATTTAAGCTTCAATAAGAGAAATTTCCATAAGGGTTTTCCTCTCTAGGAGAGAGAAGTTTTGCCCTAGCTGAGAGCCAACATCTTGTGTTCTTGTCTCTTTTGTTTTGGTAATTATTTGATGAAGTAAGAGAACAAACTCTAATAATAATAATATAAGATTGTGCTAATATGAAAAGGTAAAAGTACCTCACAAATAGTTATCATCGTTAAAAGAATCACATAATAACTAGATGCCCTAGATTCTTCAATATGGTATCAAAGCTAAGGTGACATATCAACGAAGGGCATCTCAGGAACATATAGAAGATTGAAGCATCAGGATAAATAAGCAAGGGCGCAGAAAAGGTTGAAGCATTAGACTACAAGAAATAATTCCATATCCATCAAAGACAAGAAGGATTACTATATTCTCTCCTAGCTCCATCAAAGACTCATAATCTTCAAAGGAACATACTCAGATCCATGCCCATCATTGAAGATATCTAGATCTACACATTGAGAAGTCTTCATCAGCAAGAAAATCTATCCTTCGAGAAAGAATCCTGAAGAACTCCAAGATCCAAGAAGTCAAAGCTTCATTCATCAAGGAAGTAGCAATATCTCCTCATCACTAAAACTCTCAAGTAAGTATTTTTATGTCCTTTCTGAAAATATCAAAATGTATTTTTGCAAGGAAAGTAACAAATTTCTTAGGGCTCCTAATTTCCTTGCATGGAAAAAGAGAATTGATTTTCTTCTCAAAGAAAATGAAATTCTAGACTACATCAAAGGGAGTGTCATTGTTCCTACTAAGGAAGAAAGTAAAGCCTTAGAAAATTATAATAAGGATGCAACAAGGGCTCAAAATGTTTTGATAGAATCCATCAAAGACCCTCTCATTCCTTATGTTTCCAAACTTGAAACATCTAAAGAAATCTATGATAAGCTGGTGGAGTTATTTTTAGTTAGTACAACTGGAGAAGTGATATCATTGTGTAATGAACTATATGAAATGGATATATCCAAGGAAGAAGGAATAACTCCCTACTTCATGAAGGTCTCTAAGATGGGAGACTGACTACAATAACTGGGAGAAGCTATATCAAACAAAGAGATGACAACTGTGGTGCTCCATGCATTACTTGAGGAATGGGGAAACTTCACATCAAGTATATATTCCAAGAAGGAAGCTATCCCATTAAATGAACTTTCATCTCTATGCAAAATTGAGGATACTAGACCCAAATCCAAAGATGATTTGGGATCAAAGGAGTATAAATGTGTTGTTATGGCTAAGAGAAAACATAAATTGGTAAATTTGGTCCATAGAGAAATGGTAAAATAGATATGTCCAAAGTCCAATTCTTTGGCTGCCAAGAATATGGACACTATAAAAGATATTGTCCTAAGTTCAATAAGGTCAACAATAAGAGGAAACGAGAAGAAGCCCACATTACCCAAGAAATGAAAGAAGAAGATAATAAGCAAAAGAAGGAGGACCCTTCGGATCTCTAATATGATTGAGATTAACTTCTTCACATAAGTCTTGTTTAAAGTTTTGGGTATCATAGGAACATGTAGCAGTAGGATAGAATGCATGATTTATGAGAATGGCATCTTCAAGAATATAGGAGCATTATGCAGATATAGCTTAGATAAAGATATTCATGTAGGAAGGATGTATCCATTGAATGACCTCATCAATGCATAAAGGAATGATCATGATCAAGAAGAATAATATTACAAATCCACTTTCATCAACAGGAAGGAGCATTTGCAGAATTAGTACTATAAGGATCCTCTGGTGGAATCTTCAATAGAAGGTTCATGACTTCTAGGAAAAAAAAATGTCTACATAGGAATTCCACTTATGGGGATTCAAGAAGGAATTATATGAACATAAGGAACGATGTGGCAAAGCAAAGGAGATTAAGGAAATCTCAATCTAGGAAGTTGTCAACTGAAGCTGAGATGATCAAGGAAAGAACTAACATGACATATGTAAGCAACTATGTTAAAGGCATGTCATCACTTATATCAATAAGCATGGGGAATTAATCTAGTAGCATGGTCATCTCTTTCATTGAATAAAATGAATGAAGGCATAGTTCACTCACTAATAAAGGTCAACATGAGAAATCTCCTCACTATATGGAGTATGAGGTGATTGAAAAATAAAATCTATAAAGAATCATATGATCTAAAGAGATCATGGATAAAATGACACCATGGACACTAGGAATCAACATCTGATAGATTTGTTGAAGGCATATCCTAGAAGAAGGCACACGAATTCTGATAAAGGATGAAAAAGATCAAAGTACCCTTGACACCTAGAAAGGACTTGAATATGTGAAAATGAAATATGTTTATGATTCAAGACAACAAGATGTCATGGTGGAAATCCATCTCATAAGTTATTATTTGATTTAATCCTATGCTTTGATTTCTTGAAAACTATCTATATAGGTTCATGAAGGGCTACTGGAATAGGGGTTGTAAGTAAAGTACAACTAGCATTCATGTGGTGGATGGAAATTCCTCAAAGAAACATGATGAAGAAGAAGTAGCCATATGAAGAAATTTCTAGATATGTATCAATAAGCCCACTTTCCATGAAGAAAGGAATGATATGATGAACCAAGAAGGAAAGTGGTCGATGGCTGATGCCCTACAAAGAAGAAGCTCGTCTGAATTTCATGACATAAAGTAAATTTGAGTGATCAAGTACTTGAAGGACCCACAATAAGAAGTTGTTGATGGAAAGAAGAATCCCTAGTTGAGAGGGAGCTCTGCCAATTCCCTAATTAAGAGGGATCTTGGGCAAGTTCCTGGTCGAAAGGATCTTGGGCACATTCCTTCACAAGAATGGGAATATCTTCCCTAGTTGAGAGGGAGAGATAGACACAACATTATTGTCTTCACTTGGAAGAAATAAAGGAGAATTAGGTAATCATATGGAATCTGATGCTCTTTGAGGATGTGTAGGGAATCCAAGAGAAGAGTAGGAAAGAGGAATGTTATTCTTTGAGGGTTGGGAACCCAAGATAAGAATAGTCCTAGAAGATCATACTCAATGAACACCCGGTGGGTATGTACCTTAAGAGACAATGATGAAGGTGTCTATAGTCATTGGTCTCTCCAACATTGTGCTCGAATCTAATGAGAGATAACAGAGTTGTTAGTCAAGGCCTTGCTATGGAAACAATGTTGGTTACTATGATGCTTTAATAGATGGATTACCAATTTGAATTATCTTATGTGAATTCTTCATAATGAAAATGGAAAAATACCTTCTAATGATTTATGAATACCTCCCTAGTTAAGAGGGAGTGTTGAAGAAAGTGTAACTAGGTTCACTCTTCATAAATTTTATTTATATATTTGAACTTGTAAAAGAAACAGAATTATTATTTTTGTTATTTCAAAATTATTTTCTTGCTCATTGCATAGGTCTAGCACATGTGGTAGTGCTATAGGAAATTCAAAGATTCAATGTAAGTATTGAAGACCCCTTGATTGCAAGTTACACTATGTAAAATGCCAAGTGAAAGTGTCATGAAATTGAGTCAAGAAAAAATCCTCCAAGCAAGTCAAGCCTCCTCTTGTAAAGAAATAAATTTGGTCCAACAAGTCGGCCCTCTAAGAAGGTCATATTGGATCAAAGGAAGGACAGTATCACTATAAGAAGGGAATCTCGGATCCACTAGAAGGACACACATCCACTCTAAAATAAGAAGAAGAAGAATAAGAGGTACAAACAAGTGAGCAGAAGGAGTCTCCTATACAGTGAAATAAAGGTTGATTAGGATATCTCTATTTTGGGTAAGAAGGACTATCACACATGCCAGATTAGGGCTCACTTCCACAACATCAAGTGATTTCTGAAATAAGTGGGGTACAAGGCTAGAGAAGAGTGCAAAAAATCCAAGAGAATGTGTCTTTACTTCAGCGAAGAAGGAAGGGTAGAAGGTCGATTTTGAAAGGTCTATTTTAGGCCTAATTACAGTCACACGTATGATTGGAAGAGGCTCATTATGTTACCATATCATACCTATTATTATAGTAGGATGGTAAAAAAGTGAAAATTAGGCCTCCTACTCAAGTGAAGGAAAGGGAGAAAATCAAAATGCAATTCTTGAAGGTATACTCCACATGTGCGAATAAAAAGGGTCACACTATTGTTGTCTCAGATCCATACCTACAGTGAAGAAGAAGAGATCGGTTGGGTTAGGAATATTGTCTTCTTCCTAACTAAGGAAGGTTCCATCTTGAGTGAAGGAAGAAAAGAAGAATGTATATTTAGAATGTCTCTTCTATGGTATGCATGGCTAGGGTTTCTATGTTAAAGCCATCAACTAAAAAAGGATGAAGAAGGAGGTCGAGGTTCTGCAAGAGGAATTGATCTCAAATCAAAGGGAAGGGCTTGACTTGTGCTTGGGGGATCTTATTGTGAAGGATCTAGGCTTTGGCTATTTTTCAATTGAAGCTTCAATAAGAGAAATTTGCATAAGGGTTTTCCTCTCTACGAGAGAGAGGTTTTTCCCTGGCTAAGAGCCAAAATCTTCTATTCTTGTCTCTTTTGTTTTGTTAACTATTGGATGAAGTAAGAAAACACACTCTAATAATAATAAGAGAATATTGTGATAATACGAAAAGGTAAAAGTACCTCACAAATAGTTATCATTGTCAGAAGAATGTCATCATAACTAGATGCCCTATATTCTTCAGTATTGGGTTTACATATAGGATCAAAATTTTGCATGAATGTCCCAACATAATGGGATTACAAACATTACATGACTTGATCCTACTATCCCATTCATGACTGAATTTTACAATGATTTACAACATGGGTCTTTTCATGACCTTTACATCAAGAGACATCTATGAAATTTATAACCAAAAATAGAGATCTCAATAATGAAGTAGCAACATCATGATATTCATCTTCAACCACTATATACCATATAGGAACTTGTACCATGAACATCTAATCACAACATAGTAGGAACATGAACATCCTCATAATCAAGAAGCTATGTAAGAGCAACAATCTCTTCAACATCATTAATATGTGACCAAAAATGCTTCTAAGAATCACCAAATAATTGTAGTAGAGGCATAAGATAGTGCGATAAGGTTTTTTCATCAACTCTTCCCCTTGATCTTATGTTATCAAGATCAACATGCTCTCTCTCCATATAGGAGTAGGTACAATCAATGAGCATCAAATACATGTTAATCTCTTACAACATATACATATTCTTTCCATGCACCAACAACATACTTAAAAGCCAAAGTACCTTTTGCATTACAAACCATAGAACTTGATATCTTCAAGTTTTAATAGCAGCTTTACCAAACTTAAGCAATATATAGGCATCATCCATACCTTTACCACATGAAACCCATGCATTAATGATGACATATTGACAACAAAATATCAATATCAACAAATAGCAAGTGAATCATAAACTCATCATCATTATTCAATACCAACAACGACCATAGCATACACATCCTCTTCATAAAACGTATCAAGTAAGATCAACAAATTCACTAAGTGCAACTCAGGTAATATATAAATATCCTCCTTATGAAATCCATGCAATCCATTCATATAGCGCTGATTGGGAGCATCATCAGCATCTTAAAATAAAGCAACATCAGTGAGTAAACCATGAATTCATCACAAACACCATAATTTAGCAAGAAGTTCTCAAGAAACCATAATGCCAACAATGTACTATTAGAAGCATAGCAGTTTCTCCCCCTGAACTTGTGCCAAATTATCAAATATTATCATATCCAACTCAACAATCAACAAGTGCATCAAAGAACCATTTCATTAGTAGCAAAAGCATAAGATATAGGCATCACCAAAATTATGCAACAAAATAATATTATAACTAGAAATCCAATAATAATATGATGGAAGTATATGTACTGAAGCTCCCCTTGAGTTTGTGCCATTCATTTATCACCACAAGGAACCACACGTGGTTGTCTAGATCAAAATTCATGTATATACACAACATTCCTTCATGAGATCTGCACACAGAAAGTAAATTATTGCTTCTTTATAGTCACAACTCCTCCTAAAACTATATTTTTTATTCCTATTCACTGTTACTTTACCAGATGCAATGTTAGTATAATAAATATCACCAATAGAGTATTAAGCCAACATAGAGAATTATTATCAAGATATTCATGCATAAGTCCCCCCTGAGATCATACATCACTTTATCCTGTGAAAATGATAATCGTCACTTGCTTTACATGAGGTTATATGCCTCAAGTTCACTTACGCAATCATTGTTAGATGAATGCATTAATTAAAATAGACTTCAATGGGGACCATGTTTTTCTATTCTGAATCTGAAGAAGAGGAATTATCCCTTTTATTTATGTCTGGATTCTTCTTTACTAGCACATATAATTTATCTAGATTTTTGTATCCTCTTGCTATAACCTTTCCAGTTTCTTCATCTATAACCTTGCATTTAGTTGATGTAAACAAAATTATATGACCTTTGTCATCTAATTTTCCTACACTTAGAATATTTTGTTTTAGCCCTTGAACTAATAATGCGTCAACTACTTTTCTATAATTGTCAAGTTTGACTTTACCTTTCCCTATAACGTTTTTTGGAGCATTATTTCCAGGAATAACTTTACCATCCTTGTTTTTCTTGAGAGATTCAAACATGTTCTTATCTCTAGTCATGTGATGAGAGAATCCACTGTCTATGTACCATTCATCTTCATATTCAAATGAGCAAAGAACGAGGCCACACCTTATTTTTTCATCTTCCTTTTGCTAAATATGAGAATTGTAGGTGGATTCATCTTTCTTAGGTATTTTGGTAGCAATATTCTTATCTGGCTGATTTCCATGTTGCCTATGGAGATCGATTCACTTGTTCCTACATTATTTTGCTACATGCCCAAACTTGTTACAAGTATACCATCTTGTATGACCAGAAAACATAATAGAGGAATCATAATATTTCTGTTTCATATTCCTTTTAATGCAATCAATAGCTTTGTGACCAAATATGTTGCAAGTAAAGAAATATCCCTTAAAGAAGCCTAAGTACCTAGGGGTTGATAATCTTCCTTTGAAGTGGCTATTTTCTTTAGATTGAAAGAATATTCTTCTACAGTTTTTTACAATGTGTCCATAGTTATGACATATGAAACATTCAACATCATTGATCAAAGGAGAAAAATTATTAATTTTTCTACTATTAGGAGAAAATGATTTCCTTTGAAAATTCATTTTCCTTGGATGTTAATTTGATTGACTTCTTATCTCTTTGTCAAGAATTTCAGATTTTGTGTTGTTATCCTTCAAGTTCCTTGCACAAGTATCTGAACTAGATTCACCTTTTACAATTTCATGAAAACCAAGGCCAAATTTAATGGATGGAGACCTTTGACTACTAAAAATGTTATCCAAGATATTAGTATTATCTTGAAATTTGAGATGTTTATCCTTTTCTTCTAATTTACCTTTTAGAATGTTTACCACAACTTCTATTCTTTGACACAGATCTTCCTTTCCCATATACTACTTTCTCATTGCTTCTTCAACCTTTCTTCCTTCTTCCAATTTTCCCTTTAATTTGATAATCTCTTTCCTTTAACCCATTCTCTTTTTCTTCAAATACTTGAAGTAGCTCTTCATTTCGCTTGTTTGACATTTCAATATCTTCTCTTAGAGGGACGATCTCAAATTCAAGTCCTTCACAATATTGTTTAGATTCTACTCCAGCATTTACCAATTTAACATGATCCATGTTATCATATGTGTGAAGCTTATCCTTAATATCGATAATCCTTTTCAAGGAAAAGTCGAATTTTTTTTCTAAGATTAAGAACTTCCTCTAACATTTCTTCTTCTAAATCAATAACTTCATCTAACATAACATACTCATCATTATTTTATTTAGAACACGATCACATGTTGTTTCTCCTGATGAACAACCTTCCTTGGTTTTTTCTTCATGGATTGTTTGTATATCATCTCATACTTCCTTTGTATTTGCATAATGCATAACCCTTTTTAATGTTGAATCAGGTATGCTACTAATGATGTCACTTAATGCCTTATTATTATTTTGCACTTCTTCACCTAATGGGGAGTTTTAGTGTAACCCTTACATACTAAATGCCAAATATTAGAACCAAGGTTCATTAGATTAGATTTCATCTTTTCTTTCCGTTATTGATAATTATCATTACTTAGCATAGGCATACCTTTATTGTCTATTGCTTATGACTTGCCTTGTTCTTCTTTTCCAAATTTTCCTTAACCCATAAATGAAGATATTGCCATAGCATCAGATGCGTCACTATCACTTCTCTCTTGAATTGAATTTTTCCTTTGAACTTCCTTTTTATTTTGCTTCTTTCCCATCATCCCTAATCCACTCCAAGTGGTTAAGCCTCAACTGAATTGACTTTCTTTGATACCAATTGTTGGGAAAAACATTGTGGGAGGGGGGGGGAGGGTTAATCAGTATTTTAATTCACTTTAAACTTTTCACTTCATATTTTGATTTCTATACACTACTTTCATTCATGCAACCAATGTATGTACATGGATTCTATGAAATAAAACAAGGTATATCTAGTTAACTAACTTTTCATATATTTCATCAGTTGTTCATCTTTAACCAACACATCATTACTTCATTAGTCATTCATTAAGCGCAAACCATGAGCATTAGAGAGTAAATATATCATCAACACACAAGAAACATATCAACACACATGAACACTAGGATTATAGGTGGAAACAGAATGTGGGATAAAACCACCACTTTCATCATCTATGGCTTATTTCTTATTATATACAAATAAAATATTCTTATAATATTTTACTGGCATGGACTCTTCTAAGCATTCGTGAAGCTACCTATAGAAGGATACAACCTTCTCTCATTCTCTAGAACCCACTAGAAGGGAGATCCAACCACCTCATATCATTTACCAGCTCCTACCGGAAGGGACCTCCTACTTCGTCAACAAGTTTACCGACTACCACTAGAATGAAGCTTCAACTCCCTTACTAAAGGCTCTCACCCTCAACACCTTATGTGGACCATGTTTCATAATATTTCAGACTGGATCCACTTGACTCAAAACATCAAAATTGTAGGCCACTTTTCATCAAATTTTCAAATTGGATCCACACCCATCATTAAGCTCAATACCAAATTGAATACTGAAAATGAAAGACAGTCACCAAACCAATTGAATCACTATAACATCAGCAAACTAATCACTAAATCTCATTCAATAATTGCAACTAGATCAAATCAATCCATATAAGATATATACCATTAGATCATACCACTGCATAATATACCAAACCATACATTATTCATAGAGGCATAGTGTTTTTCCTACAAATCCTAGTCAGACATATATTAGAATGTATAAACTATTGTTCTTAAGCATACCCATGTATGTATGTGCTTCCTCTATATCATACATGCGTACAGATCTTAGAATACTGAACACTAAATCATCAATCATGGAACCATACATAGACCATTTCACCAGCTATAGATCACTGAACAAATCACAGATTTTTGAACCAATTACAAACCATAGATCATTGAATCACACCCAATTAAAATTATATACCATTAAAATTGATCAATACAACCAAATCACCTCAATCCTCGTTGTTAGTCATAGATCATCATAATAGAAACATCATCAACAAACAATAGTAAACTCAACAGAACTGATCACATATCATCATTTATCAGTATTGCAAACCCTAACACATATATGGGACTATCACAATACTGATCAACGTATGTATGCACATACCATGCACAACACCCATGTACAGATCTCAACATACTACAAACTATATCTCAGAATATATATATGACCCTAATATAGAGATGGATTTGTGTATTTATGTGACTATTCCCAAACATTCCTGCGTAGAGATTTGAAAACTTTCACTGTAAACATAATTTCACTCTTTGCAACCTTTACTGACAATACTACAAACAACTCTTTAAAAATTCCAAGTTAACTCTTTGAAAATTGATTCCAAGATTAGTCACTTTGAGCCCTATCCTCCATAGGCTCTATTTGTGAAAGCATAATAAGCCAAAACTTGAATTTTTGACAACCTGTTCTTTGATATTTAGCCTCAATCTCTTAAAAATTTCACTATTGGAAACTTTTTAGAAAAATAGTTTACAAAGAAAATGTAAATATGTCTTGAATACAGAAGAAAAACCCTAGGATCACAGATTTGATACCAAATTATACGATCAAGTTCCTTAAAAATGATCAAAAGTCAATGAATAATATTCCACTAATTTGGAGGGGAAACCTTTGTTTACAAAGAATCCAAGTGCAAGGCAAGTTATGATGCCTATAAAAATGGATCTCCTTTATTATAAATAGGAGATAAAAGTTGACCTAGTCATAACATATAAACCAACAAAACTACTTATAAAGACTTTAACACAAGGGTCCTAGGGCCTTAACACCACATATATGTCCATATGACCCAAATTTTGAGTTTTACTTTATTTTGATAAATAATTTTAAAAAATATTATTTATATATAAATTCACAAAAATATATACTTTCTTTCGATAAATAATTATAAATTATATTAATATAAAAAATCACAATACATATTTGATGTACTAGTACAATCTATGCAAACTATGAACATATACTTTTTCCTTGAAATGAATAGCAACCTCTAAAGAGGTAAATGCCCATGTAGGCCATTCATTATGCTTTCATTATGCTTAACTAAAATTTTAAGTATATGAAAGTAAGAAACATTATATTTACTTGACTATACATACATAAAAAGAATTAGACAAATATGAATGCATAGGTAAGATAATGCTCTAGAAATTTCAAACTAAAATTACCAAAGAATATCAGTTTCAAGTGCTTGAAGTTGAAGAACTATATCATTGTATATTATTCATTATTAAAAACAAGCAAGAATCACCCATTGTAATGTTTTCAACCCATAAATATTATGGAAACTTGGAAATTATGCAAATGAAAACAAGAACCATTACCCTTTTTATTTTTTAGTCGATTTCATAAAAAAGAATAATTTTACACATAAGCTTCCTCCCTGATAATCACATCGATGAAGATATCGTTGGAACATGTGTTAAGTTATTTATTTAGTTTTAAAAAATCTATATTATTTCTTTTACACATGTCATGGACGAATATAGAATGGTTAAATATGAAGAAAACATGACTTCGTACTTGAATGAGTAGGTTTCCATCTTCAAATCCTTCACAAGAAAATACTTATGGGATAGAATTCAAAATATGGTGGACGTAAAATATTCTTAATACTTAAAATTTTGTATAGTTGATAAAATCCACTTCACATAATATAAGGAATCTATTAGGGATGATCATTGCAATCACTATATAAATGTGTTAGAAAAGGGGACTAACAGAAGGCTTGACATGCCTAAGAGGGAACCTACATTGCGACCATTTAAAACATTAAAAAATATGGAAGAGAAAATAATAAAGTCATATATTACTCATTTTAGTGTAGCTAAGGAAGATGGAGGGGAAGAATATTGATCTGAAAAGATAATATATAATTTAGGAAATTGTTTTAAAATCTTTAGCTTTTCCCTTAGTTAATTAGGTAAGGCTAAAGATTTTTTCTAGTAAAAAACAAGAAAAGACTTAGACACTAACATTGATACTGAACAACTATCTTAATTCATGGATGATTAATTGAGTTAATAGGTCCCTACTATTAATGAAGTATATGTGGGATCTTCTTGTAGAAATTCTCACAGTAGATTAACCTGATTATGCAATGTACTAAAGCAAAATACTTAATCTAATTCTACAATCAAACTTGTGGAAGCTTAATCGATTTTGAGCAAGATCAAACAAAACACATATAATAGAGAAGAAGAATCAATCACACATGAAACACAGAAGAATACCCTGGGGAAAGCCTTAGCTAAAAACCCCACTATCTGTATTATCATACAAGTGGAAATTTCTCAGGATTACACAAAGCTTTATCTCTCAAGCTATACAGCTCTTAGTACAATCCCTCATTACTGCTCGTAGACAGAATAGACAACACATATTCCTTCTCCTTTGTCCTCCAAGCCTCCTATTTCCTTGCATAGTTTTCCCTGGGTACTCTAGTTGTAACCTTGTGTGACATTGATCTCACACACTACTCTCACACATTGTAAAACTGCACAATCCTCAAGGAATGAATTCTTTCTGCATGCAAGAGATTTTCTTATAGGAAAATTATTGCAACTGATAGTACATTGTCCCTGCCTTTAATCTCAACTAG
>APFE030842241.1:0-17495 GCA_000404065.3 Pinus taeda | reverse complement strand
TCCAAATTGTTAAAATCATAGGTCCATCGACTTCATGTTGTAGAATTTAGAAGGGAAAAGAGAATCTTTACCTGTTAATGGGTAGATCCTTAAAAAATACTTTCCATAGAAGATGACCTTTTCTATTTTTGTAAATTATTGTTTATAGCTCTATTTTGATAATAAAACAGGTTGTAAATGGTTAGCTTTGGAATTCACAAAAAATATTAGTGTTTCTTTTAGATTTGTTTTTCACTTGTCTAAATAGAACTGATTTGGAAAATTGATCATTATTATTGAAAATACAATCAAATGCTACAAGCTTGAAAATTTTATTAGTTTCATCCTTACCAATTTTGATAAAAACAATCTTTAGTGGGATTTTTTTTTACATCAGTCATGAAAATGTATTAATAACAAAACAAAAGTTCTCAATAGAAAAGTTGTCTCCAAAAAACTCTATAATTTCCATCCAGAGCTATTCTTAAGGAACAAATGACTTCCTCCCCACCTAGGGAATTACGAGTTTCAAGGAGTAATCCAATGATACACTATAGAATTGAAGAATAAGAGGTCTCACCACAAGCTGACTTAGCATGATCATAGATATTATAACTTTCTGACATTGCAAAAACTACATACCAAAACAGGGCAATGACTCAAGATTGTTGCAATCAAAATACAAGGGGTCTCATCGCGATCCAACTTTCTCATCAAAGTTATAAATAAAGTGAATGGCACTGTCATAATTTGGCTACCAAATGAAGATATTGTTCTTTAAGAATCAAAAGAAAACAAAAGCAATAAGTGTGGATATGGATTTATCTTTGAAATTTGTATTTTTCTCAAGGTAGGATATAGGATCATTGATGGGTAACAGGTAACCCTGTCGAGGCTATGAACACCTGCTGGCCACAGAGGCTCTACCTATGACAAATTAGCATACTTGAAACTGATCTACAGAGATTTCTTCATTTTTATCTTTATAAAAGCAAGTAGTGGTTGATGTAAATACAATGACTAGCTATGGGAAGAAAATGATTAGAATTAGCACTAAAGAAACAAACTACCATTAATGGCTAAAAACTTTATGCATTTTATGTTTCTATAATAAAGTTTTATTTTCCAAAAGACGTTTTAGTTTTGGAAGTTCTAGAAAAATCAAAAGATAATCAGAGATAACTGGTTCTTCCTAGTGAATCGCCAATTGTTGTGGCCAACAACAACCCCCCTTTTATTTAGTTTTATTACTAAAACTAAATAAATGGGGACCTTTCAAAACAATAAAAAATAGCACTTATAATTCCCTTTGAATAAAAAAAATCATCATAAACTTAGGAAAATATCCAAAAAACCCAAAAACTTAAGTTTTTGGTAAGTTTCAAATAAAATCATTCTTTTAACAATAAAACATTGCATTGCAAAAAGGTAATGGAGGGCATCATATAAGCAAAACTTTGAATTTTGAAAATGCGATGCGATATTGCACGCCTTAAAGATTCATCACACATCGCAAATTTCATATGCTGCAAGTATCACCTAATATAAAACATCTCGATCCCCTGATATGTGATAAAGCATCTCGCAAATCGCATCTCGCGATCGCATAAGGAAATAAATGATTGTTAACAAAAAGGATTAGCAATATTGCAATCTGCAATATTGTCAAGCAAATCGTAAAAATGTTTTATCACAGATTGGCAGGGCTCATCATTCAATAAAGTATTTCTCATAACCCGATACCAAGTTATGGGTATTAATGTCAATTTAGTGGTTGGTTGATGGTCATTTATGAGATAAGATTTAGATCTAATCGAAAGGTTGTTTCACGTAGGGTGATATATTTGATATGATTTTGAAGTTAAGAGTTTTCCTATCACCTTATCTCTTAACATTATTCTTTCCTAACTTGTGAACTTGCAGGAGCAACAAGCAGAATAATATATGCAGCAGTGTTCAGAGCGTAATGGGAAAGAAGGGAAAAGCTCTGGTTGCTGAGGAAAAAGAGATGACACCCTTATTCACAGACACCACCTGTACCAGAGAAGATGACATATCCACTTGGGAAGGCATGTACAGTCTGCTCAAAGAAGAAAACCCTAGATTTATGGAAGTTACAGTAACAACAGACACACATGGGTCATCTGAAGCCTCACATACTAAACTCGCATGTTCATTCCTGCACCGAATAGTATCAAGGCCTAAGATACTTCCATATACAGACATGGTTAGATGGGTATTAAACAGTGCTGATATAACAGATAGAAAATTCAAGTCACGGATCCAAGAGCTCATTAGGTCATTCACCCCACAATATTTAATGGTGATGTATCATTTACCAGAGCTACAGGCAAGCTACAAAAAATAGTTCATGGAGAAGTTCGCCAAAGAAAATGAAGACTTGGTGGAGTGCACCAAGAACTGGTCGACAAGGGAAGAGCCATTGAAAAAGGACAAACATGGTATGTACAGTACTGATTCCCTCTCCTCCCCATATTGTTTTGTTGCTGCTAGGCTATGTAGGCTATTTGGAAGGCCTAACATCAATAAGTTTTCATCCAAGTGGCTATCCCTATTACATGTAGCCACTAATGCCACTATTATGGATCAGGCTCAGATATTGTTTGATAACGTAGCCTCAGCTATTTGGAACTACCGGTCTAAAAGAACTGCCTCTTAGATGATTTATCCTCCTTTCTTTTTAGCTGCTTATGTTATGGATGCAATCTGTTTTGTTACTAGATTTCCATTAATGGGTTGGAGGTGGACTGTACAGAATCTTTTGCCCATTCACATTTACCATAAGGAGTTGTGGAATTCCAATTTTATCTCATACTTTCACAAAATTTGTCATGGAGTTATGATACCTCTTTACATAATTTTGCATAATAAGGACACCCCGAGATTTTCCCCTGAAGCAGAAGTTGATATTATCCCTCTCAGAATATGGTTTGGGGAAGAATTTTTCACTTATGTCAGAGTATTTGGAAGCATTGCTTCCCCCTATGTGCTATCCTTATATGTTCCTGATAAGTTATTGGCTCGAGAAATTGCCTACCAGACCTGCAGGGTGGGAGGAATGAGAAAAGAATTGAAAGACAAGAAAAAGGCCATCAGGCCGCAATTTCCTATGGCCTGTGGGGCCTTTTCACTGTTTGATTTATGCCATGCATTCAGAGAAGTAGACAACATGCTAAGTCTACGACTGTTCAAGTTTCTAGGGAGACAATTCAATTCCTATGATGTAATTAAGAATTTTAATATGGCTACCAAGATAAAGGTATTCACCAAAGAAGATGATCTCTTTGATGATATCTTCCAGCAGAAAAGTACACTGAAAGATGTTTTGCATATGGCTCAAATTAAATTCCCCCCAGCAGGATTCCAAGAATTCAAACTATACAAAGAGAGGAGATTAACCAACATCCCCTTGGATAAGTTGTGCTTAGAACTAATAAGGGAGCCAACTCCTAGTGTCAGTTTAAGTGGAAGCTCAGGTACAGACAAGTCTGGGTCGAAATCTGGGAAAGATTCACAAAATACTCTAAAAGGTTCAAGAGTGACCATAATAAAAGTGAAGGGTCAGTTAGAGATACTTCCCAATATAAAGAGCACCTAGAGCAACAAGTTTTGACGACCCCACAGGTGAAGGTTCCCCCTCCACTCATCCAGCTACCAAAGCTAGTGAGAACTGAGCTGGATAAGGAGTGGGAAACATTTAATGAATTGATTAATACTGAGGAGAAGAACATGAAGACAACTAAGAGTACAGTGTAGACAATGACAAATATGGTCATTGAAATAGTTAGAAATGCCCCAGAAATGTAGCATATTCCCATAACCCCATCATCTGAAGTCATGCTGAAAATAGAGGAGATTCCTCTTCCAGATGTATTTTATAGCCCGCAACACAAGGCAGTGGTAAGAAGACAAATAAAGAAATGAAAATTGGACAGCATGCTCTAACCTGAGGCAGAACAGGTAGATGTCCTTTAGCGAGACCCTACAATTGACCCTACTGAAGATTTGACTAAGTTATCCTAGATCGCAAGAGCCTATGCTTCTGCTACTATTGATAAAGTGTCTAAGGTATAGCTATTACTCAAGGAGAAAGAGGAACAAATCCATGTTTTGCAACAACAGCTACAGTAGGCCAGTGTCAACTGAGAAGTAGAGGAGAAGTCAAAAAAATTACAACAGGATTTTCAATAGATGCAACTAGGGTATCAGAGTAGTTTGGCTAAAAAGGAAAATGAATTACCCACCATGCTAGAAATGCATAAAGATGACCCCAAAATTTCAGAGTTTGTCTCAGAAGCCCTTCCCTTGAACGACCAACTCTTGCAACAGCAAGAGGCACTATGCCAAATAATATGGCAATGGAGTTCTCATTATGAGATGAGCGATAAAATTACAAGTCAAGTTATGGATTTATGACTAGACTATGATTTAATTGATAAAAGAATTTCTGATTATTTGATTTGGCAGGAATCAGAGGAAGGGAAGAAAGCAAGCTTGCTCAAAATCAATGAAGCCCACAAAGAAATGTTGTTCCATAAGTGGGTTGTACAAATTAAAAAGGTAGAACGAGCAGCGGAAGAAGCAGCGATAGCAGCAAACAATGTCATTGACTGTGTCAATGAAAATCTGCATAGACCAAACCTGATAGCAGAAACCACTCTGGGATTTCTCCCAAAGGCACAACAACTGAAAACAAGCTAGAAATAGAAGGTTGAGGAAAAGGTAGAGTCCATCAAAAGTTAACCAAGTTGATTTTGGACACTTACTGCAAGTACTTAGTTAAACCACACAGTCAATGCATGACTCTCAAGTGCCTTACAAATTCTGCCGAGAAGATAGTGCCAGCACTTGCCGATTCTATTTTTGTAGGGCAATTAAAATCAGAGGTCAGCCAACAGACGCTCCTCAAGCCGATGTTGAATGCTTGCGATCTCAGGGAACAGATTCAGGGATAGTTAATTTCCAGATACAATTTTAGTTTCATTTTTCATTTATTTTTTCCTTAGATGAGGACAGTCATAAACCTCCTCCTATATTTTTGTAAAAAACTATTTTTAGTATTTAGTTAGTAGTATTTTAACCCCTCTCATGCATTTAGAGAGGGGTACTATAATTTTTTTAAAACATTTCCTCAAAGCATGCACTTCTGCACCCTCTGAGGAGGTTTTGATGAATGAATGGAATGAGATTTATTGATATCTATGTTTAATGTCTACTACTAAAATGCATTTATGTACTCTTAGTAGATACTGAATTATGAAGAAATACATCTATATTGTTGAAGCCCATAAGTAGATCTTGTTATCAATGGTACTTTTATCTCTTAATGGTTTCTGCCTATGTGTCAAAGTAATATCTTATCTTCAGTTATTTGTATATGAAGGCTTGAATGTTTGAGTTATCATTTGGCACTTTTGTATGGTGGTGACTATTTTATTTATGTTTTAATGTATGAATGACTTATTATGTGATACACTTCTCACAATTATTTCGGCTAATTTATTATAGGAAACAATTAATTTTTAATGAATTATTTTCTAGTAGCAATTGAATGATTTTTATTACCAATTTTTGTTAGAAACTATTTTAGATCACATAAGTGAAAAGTTGAATCCTAGGTTAGTTTTACAATTAGATATTTCTGTTCATTAGAATAAAATTGCATGTTTTAAATTATAAAACAATTTTACTTAGAAATCTTTAGAAATTGAAATATCAATTCTTATCATCACACACAAATTGGGAAACTGGTCCCATTATCCCCAGTCAGACCCACCATCCCAAACAGAAAATGAGTTTCTTTCAAGGTCCAGACCGGGTGGGTATCCCCCCATTGTAGACCCAATTTTTGGGGCTTTTAACACGGTTGTATAATAGTTTGGATTTTATGGTGAAAACACATAGGTTCCCATGAGTTGGCTCACTCATTGAAACCAAACACGGACCCCAATTTAGGCAAGAGATTGAAGATTACTTGGGGAAAGTAAGGCAGATTGCCACCAAGGAGGATTTGGAGATGAAAAGATAAAACATGTAGAATTACATCGGTGGTCCTGTCCAGATTATAAAAATGTTGCTCTTGCTTGAGAGGGATGTTAAAAGTAGCTCCAAGTCATTGTACCTAGATGCTATGGGAACTAGAGCCTGCCTCCATCCAGATACCATCACATAGTTTGGGGATGTCATTGCATAGTACTTAGCTTGGCACCGATATGTGACCAAGAAGCATTAAGTGAAAGTTATTGAGCTAGACTTTCCCCAAAGTCAAGCATAATAGCTTTTTGTCTTGTTATACTGTCAAGTTGTCTCTACCATGTTTTTTCTTATGTGGGTACAAGTGTAAATTGTAATATTATTTGTAGTTATGTTGTAAGTATAATTTCAAGTGTTAGTACTAGAATATAAAAAATCATGATGTAAAGTAATGACTCATTTTGTAGAGAAGTTGAATACTCATGAGGGTAGTCGAAAGGTCACAAAGGGGAGTTAAAGAGTCACTCATTCTTGTTATAAATAAAACCTCATAAATCATGCAACAAGATTTTGGCTCAGCTTAGGCTTAAAAGGATCCTGGGAGTATTATGAAGAGCCTTGGCTTCTCTGTAGCATATAGCAAGTATACTTCTTTTGAGGAGCAACCGTTTTTTACTTTAATATTCCACTATCAGGGTTAATGGTCTGTCAATGGTGTATGTATGAATGGAACTTTCACTTATAACAATAAAATTAGAACCAACACGCTTTCATGCATATGTTGTGAATATAGTAGGACTATTCTTTTTGTATTTGGAATGTATGTTATTTAAATTACACTTATGCTTATGAACTATTTTGTTTTCATTTGTATTAATCTTGTTGACCATGTGTTGTTGTATCAACTCACCACTTTAACTTGTAGACTATTTTGCATATTAGCTTGTGATGTCATTACGCTCATGTGTTCCTTTTAATATGTGTACTATTATGGTCTTCTAAAGGTCACACTTCCTTTTTCCTTCATGTGTTGCAACCTTCATCCATCGCACTTGAATCTCCACAAGGTCACACACTTTCTCTGACCCAAAGCTACCATATGTCACTCTACATGTTTTCATAGTCAAGGCATAAAATTGCCACCCACTACTAGGACTCCTACTCCGAATGGTATGAGGTCCAGCTGGGACTTCATATCGGGGGGATCGCATGAGTTTTGGTAGGTCCAACACCATGAACATTTCTAGCACTAAAAGGAGGGCTAGATGACAAGATGAGCCCTTGAATTTTGTTTTGAATGTTTTCACTCATTTAATGAATTCTTCCATAAAAATAACCCCGACATCTTTTTCCAGAAACATAAGTCTACAAGTTCTGGCAATTATCATAGATGACTTGTCAACACTAAAATTGCATGGCGAGCGTGAAACAACCTTATCTAAGCATACTTCTCATGTTCTTGAATTTTACATAGAACACAAAATCCATTGTGATGATGTTGGTTGTAGGTTATTCATTCTCACATTAGAAGGGCGCATAAGGGAATGATGTTGCACATTGACTGTTTCCTCAATATACTCTTTCGACATCTTGTCACAGAACTATTTCACACTTTTGATATGTATGATCATAAATTTTTTTGCAATAAAAATTTGCAATTGCAAAAATCACCTGATGAATCACTACATCATTTTCATAATCATTTCATACATTTTTGTTTTGAAATTCCTAAATCTTATGTTGATTGGCCTTTCTTGACAGGGATATTTCAATATCTTGTTCATATTTCAAAAAATCCACATGAGTTTAAATCTTTCAAACCTCTCCCATCATACTTTGGTATTAGAGCTTTTAAATATGTGATGGATGAGGTTATTGTTCCAAGTGACCGTTTGTCCCTTTCTCATCAAAAAACTCTAGTTCTGCCAGTTAAGGTGGGAGAATTTGAGAATTCATCCATTAATCTATCGCCACCTTTGCCCACCTCACATACTCAGAATCATGGTGTAGGTTTGGAATGTGAATCTAATGGTTGATGAAGTGTTATCTCCTCTACCTCCATCCTTTGGTCCCTATGATCCTCTGAATTGTGATGTGTTGTGTTCATTTGTTTCAAATCTCTCTTTTGAAGTTCACGACGGTCAAGTTCTAGATGGAGTTGGGGTTGAAAACCCAACCTACAATATCATTTTTAGTGAGTATGTTAGGGATTTTCAAGGACAATCTGTGGTGAAGGATGACCTCCTTCGGTTCACACATCTTTCGCATTATCCTAAAATTTTCCACACTTATGCCATTCTTGTCGAATCTTGTGAAAACTTAGTTTATGATGATTTTTCTACTTTCAATCATTCTTAGAACATGTGGAATGCCATTTTTCATTTGAATGTGGAGAGGAAAAATATTGTCTACCTGATCCTCCCAATCTCTCATCTTATCTTTCTAAAAATATACAGGGTGAAATTTCTCATTCTCCATCATCCCCTCTTTATGATTCATTGAACCATGAGGATGCCTCTCTTTTTAATTTTGAACTTTCTGATGATGGTTGTCATGATCCTTTCATTGATTCATTCGATCATGATTTTGATTTTTCCACTATCGATCTTTCTAAGCCACCCATCATGATCCATATTCTAGTCAATTGGAACTTCTCCAAGTTGTCGAGACAGTTTAGCCTGATCTAATGGTTATGTAAAGTTTTCATAGTCTTGAGATCAGTTCCACTTTCAATAAAAAAAAAAAATTTAAATATTTATAGGATCCTCATCACTCCATTGTACACATTGAAAATCCATTTGTTTTATGATTTCCACATCCTCCATCGGTATCACACGATCCTATCGCTTAGTCATTAGAAGAGTCTTATATGGCGATCATGGTTTCAAATAAATAAAAAAATCTTCTTTCTTTATGTTCGCCCATTTTCACAGTTCAAACTTTTGTGCTTGCATGTCTTTAGGTCGCAGTGTGTCTACACCTCACCATGCACCTGCAAAATGTCTCCCATGTGCATTTTTTTCCTTCTTTTCTGCAGATTCTTTCAACCTTCAAATGTTTTTGTTTGAACTATCTTATCTTTTTTGTTTTTTGTTATGCTTGTATATGTTTCTAGACTTGCATTCACTCACCTACGTAGGCCATCCAATGCCCCAGTAGCTACATTGGAAGTATCATTTCACATGAGTCTGGCCTATTCACTATTAGGTTAGGAGTAGGAGTAGTTGTTTTCTTTTTATCCTTATTTCTTTCACATGTTATATTTTACTTTCCACTCCACATTTTATTCATTTTATTTGCTCTCTATTTAGTCATGGGATAGCTTCCCCTTGAGACCGTGTTTGGCTTCTTAGACAAGTAAGGTGAAGTCCAAGAGGAAGTTATACTTCTTTAAACACTTGGTTATATGTTTATTCCCTCTCTTTATGTGAATCTTTCATTTATTTTTTCGATGATATTCTGATGGAAAATACGTTCCTTTCGAAGAGAGACATAGTGAAATCATGATGCTTTCACTTTTAACTAGTACCACCTATTCTAATTGGTTTTCTATTATCGGTTAATCATTTTCATCTAATTCAAGTTGAGTAAGGAGGGGAGGAATACCTTAACAAGTATCTCAAAGGTGTATGTAAATATCCTTGTTTGAAGGAACAACCTCTTCCGCTCTCAATAAGCCGGGATCCCTCTTCCACCCCCCATGAAATAAATAAGCGCCTATGCACAGTTCTATGAACAAAAAAATGTAAAATGAAATAAAGGGTGAAAGAAGAGAAAGTCTTCTTGTGTAGAGAGGTAAAGCAAGCAACTCTATCGCAGTATTGTCAAGGTTGGTTGGTCGTGGATAAATGTTTGTATTCCTGAAGTGACTCCATCGGGTACTGTCCAAGCCTATTGGAAGCAAAGAAACACTAGAGATGAAAACTAAGAATTAGACAATATCTTTTACTTGTGCATTTATATACTCCTCATCCCCAATCGAAACAACTATGTTTGAGTTGGCTTGCTATGCATGATGTTGATGAAGAGAATGGTAGGGACTATATCCTTAACTAAAGATAAGTGAGGAAGTTGTGGTAAACAATGAAATGAACAATATTTCTAGAAGATTTAGATTTTATTTGCATGAGACAAGATTCATTGAGAGAGCTATAGCTCTACCAACGTGTCACCAATGTTATAGCAGCTACAACCACCCTCCAAAATTTTTCCTATGCTTAGATTTCGAAGCCTACACCTCTATCCACAGGAGCTTACCTTACACTACTATCAAGTATTATTGACTTGATTGAGACTTATGTTTTTCACTTGTGATTTGCTCACTTCTTTTCACACTTAACTAATTTTAATAAGTCACAAGCTAACCTCCTAACTTGGTATGTCAGTAGTTTTGGCCTTTCCTCAAGAAACTGTACAATCCTTGAGGGAAAGCAACCTTGATGATTGAAATTTCATAGTTCTAAATGTCAGTCTATCTCAAGCTTAGAAACTGCACAAAGATGAAAGGAAGCCCATAAATTGTTTAATGCATCCCTTGAGCTGAGAAACTATGCAATGCACTAAGCAAAAAAGTCTGCCTAGTTCCTTAGAATTGCACAATCATTCCCGACAACGTGCATGGAAATTTTCCTGAGGAAGCCAAGAAAGTTAATGGGAAAAAATAATTCCTAGGAAGTAGTGATCCATTATTAGTTTCTCGAAGGTGGAACATTTCTACTTTTAGAAGTTTTCATCAAGTGTCACTTTTCCTTGATTTTAGGAATGCGCATCATAAACCCTTGTTTGCTCAAATCTAGATAACTCATGCCTCTAGAACTCATTTTCACATTCAAACTTGGAGCTCTAGCATTCCCAAAGAGATCAAGGGACCTTCAGTGGGGTCATTGTCACTTTTGTGGGTGAGTTTCATTTTTATCACCTTTTGTCGCTTTTATGTCACTTTTGTCATTTTACTTGTGTGAGTGTTGTCTCGCTTGTCTCCCTTTGTGATTAATGGTCACTCAACTTATTTTAGCTTCTGGAAGTATTGTTACAAGTTATCATTTTCCTTTCACAAGCATTGTATCAATTTCTTTATTTTTTCACTAATGGTCATCATTGCGGAAACTATCCTACCTAATTTGATTTTCTTCCCATTTATTTAGTATTTTTAGTTGATATATCATGACTCATTCATAAGTATTCATATCTACACTCAATTTCACACTATCTCTCAGATTTTTTCATTTTCCGCACTTCCCTTGGGCATATCTACACTTTGCTTGGCCTGTTTTAAGATTTCTCGATTGGGCACTGCATAGTCCTAAGGCTCAATCCAAGAGCTTGACCTCTGGAAGATAATAGTGTATAGTATACGCTGTCCCAACTACTTATTTCGTAGTTCCCAGCCTTAGCTTTCTTCCCTGCTCACTTAGACTACACAATGTGTAGTCTCTCCCAGACCACTGCACAGGTTGAACTGTGCATTGCGCAGTCTCTCCCAGGCAACTACGCAAGATGAAATATGCATTACACAATATTAAGCCACAAGCTTCATCATTGGTTTCTAGCAATGTACAATGCAAAATTGCCATAGGCAGCCAATCCCTCTTGATATTGAAAATTGTGTAATCCGTCTCATTATATGCCTGGTTTACAGCTTCATAACGACTTGAAAGTAGATTAGCTAAATACTGGTGTTTTCTTTCCATGAGTGTCTTTCCTATCCCATAGGTATCACAGTTGTTGAACACCAATATCTAGTAGTCATTTTTATCATGCAATCAAAGGGAGTTTCTTCAAATGGACCACTGTAAGCAGTAATGGCGAAGCATTTGAGAAAACACTAGTAGAATTGCCAGTATATGAGAATACTCAATTTTTTATATAAAATGATTCAACACTAACATGGAGGAAATTTAATGAATCTCTCTTAGAAAATAAAATTGAGGGAGATCTAGAGGACGACTCTGGAAGCAACGTCAACGAAAGGTAGCAATCTGGTACAAGATAAGGGAAAGAGAAAGGTGGCTTGTAGAATAGAGGGAGAACAAGGCTGCATAGTGAAAGTAGACTAAATCCTTATGCAACCATTTTTGGCAACAAAAGAAAAAAGGAAGCAGAGGATAAATAGATTAGAGTGGGGGAAGAGGGCAAATCAGAGCTTGTAGGAAGCAAAACTGACATTGAAGTAAGAAGAACAAGAACTAAGGGAAGAATGGGAACATAGAAGGAGAGCACAAGCGAAGAAGTAGAAGCAGGAAGAAGAAGAAAGGCAAGGTGCAATGGCAGAATAAGCAACACCGATTCATGTTGAAGAGCAAGAACAAAACCAACCAATAGTAGAGGGAGAGAGTGAACAAATGCAACACTGGGAGCTTGCTTAGCTGATTCAATATTTTTTGAAGTTGTAGATATGGAGTTGGAATTGGAGCCGCATAATGTAGATGTTGACTCGATTCAGAGTGCACCACAGATCACCATTCATACTCCATTGCCTCTAGTAGAAAAGTTAGCTCTGAGAGAAGAAGGGGATGTTTTTCCTCTTGGTGATGATCTAGTGATGGACCTGTACAATATATCTTATGATCAATTCCATAAGAGAATTGTAAAAAAATGGAGAAAATATTTTCAATATGATCATGCATTGCACCTGTTTAGTAGAGATAGGGTGATAGTGGTGGACACTAGCAAGAATCCAAATGCCATTTTCGAAGCCAACTTGGACTTCTCACGTGCATAAATATCAAACTATATGTATTTGATGGTCCAGAATAAGTAATTGGAAAAGAATTTATAGGATGTGAGAAAAGAGGAAGAATAGCTTCGTGCAACGACATAGAATGTAGCTTCTACACAGGTCCACTTAAATGAAATGAGAGCAGTGATACTTAGCAAAGTATCAACACTTGGAGAAACCATGTGGGACCTACATGAGGAGCTCATAACCATACATAGGGTAGTTATTCACTTACATAATTTGCAGCAACAAAGCAGTGACATTGTCAAAATGAATGTACAAGATCCCATTGTCATCATGCAGGAATGAGCAATGTGATAAAAAGGGGCACCGCTTAACTTTAAATAGAAAATGAAGTCATAGACAGAGCAAGAGAATGTAGGAGTTCAAATATTGATTTAGAACAACAAGCATATTGTCTCATTCATTGGAACTATTTAGGCCTCATAAGTAAGGTTATACAATAGTTTGGATTTCATAGTGAAAAAACACAAGATTGCATCAGTTGTGTTACTCACAGAAGCCAAACACAGACACCAGGTTAGGAAGGAGATAAAGGAGTACTTGGAGCAACTGAGACAAATTTCCACCGAGGATTTAGAGATGAACAGACAGAACATGCAGAATTACGTCAGTGGTCCTATCCAAATTAGGACCATGTTTCTCTTTCTTGAGAGGGATGTTAAAACTAGCTCCATGTCATTGTACCTATATGCGATGGAGGCTACATCCCATTTCCCACCAGAAACCATCATATAGTTTGGGGATTTCATCACACAATACCAAGCTTGGAACCAATATGTGACCGAGAAGCATTAAGTGAAAGTTGTTGAGCTAGATTTTCACTAAACTCAAGCATCATAGTGTTCTACCTTGTTAGATTGTCAAGTTGTCTCTACCCTATTTTTTCTTATATCGGTACACTTGTATATTGTAATATTATTTGTAATTATGTTGTAAGTTAAATTCCAAGTGTAAATATTGGAATATGAAGAGGCATGACGTAATGTAATGAGTCATTTTACAGGGAATTTGAAGAGTCATGAGGGTAGTCTAAAGGTCACAAAGGAGATTTGAAGAGTCACCCCCTCTTATTAAAAATAGAACCTCATAAATCATGCAAAAATATTTTGGGAGCTAAGCTTTTGGCTAGGCTTAGGCTTAGACCAAGTTTCGGAGTATTTTAAAGAGCCTTGGCTTCTTCGTAGCGTAGAGCGAGTATACTTCTTTGGAGGAGCAGTTGTTCTTGACTTTAATGTTCCACTATTGGGGCTAGTGGTCTATCAATGGTGTATGTATGAATGGAACTTTCACTTATAATAATAAAATCAGAGCCAACATCCTTTCATGCATATGTTGTGAAGATAGTATTACTATTCTTTTTGTATTTGCATTGTATGATGTTTAACATACATTTATGCTTATGAAAAATTTTGTTTGCATTTGTATGCATCTTGTTGAACACATGTTGTTGTATTAAATCATCACTTTAACTTGTGGAGTATTTTTCATCTTAGCTTGTGATTTCATTACGCTCATGTGTTCCTTTCAATCTCTATACTATTACAGGATTCAATGGGGCAAACTTCCTTTTCCCTTCATGTGTTTGACCCTTCATGCATCGCACTTCACTCTTTGTAGGGTCACACACTTTCTCTCACCCAAAGTTACCATACTTCACTTGGCATGTTTTTGCAGTCAAGGCATAACATTACCACCCAATTTTGGTACTGATAATCCAAATGGTGTGAGGTCTAGTTGGACCTTCATATCAGAGAGATCCCTTGAATGTTGGTGGGTCTAGCACCATCAACCTGTCTTATATTATGGTAGTAAAAAATAAGTTTTGTCTTTTAATTTTTTTTTTATAGATGTGCAAATCTTTTTCTATGATCTCATAGAAGATAAAGCTATTGGTATTTGTAAATAATGTAAGATGTTATTACTGATCTAATTATGTTAGAGTGTGTGAAAGATTATGTAAATATAGTTATGGATTCCCTAAAAAATGAGTCAAGTAATTCTAGAGTCGATGTCTCATAAAGATCATGAGTGACTCTTGTCTTCTCATCATTGGAAAAAATTAGTTGGGTAGGGAGAATTAGTTAGGTTGTCAAATGAAATTGTGCCATGACATCACCACTAGTACAACAGTTATGAAACATATTGCACATCTTTTAGTTGTTTTGATTTCATTATTAAGACTCCAAATCACAATGATTTTCTTTGAAAGTTGGTTTTGTTCAATTTGGGATTTCAAAAACTTGTTTTAACATCTCTAATACCATAGATCCATTATTTATTTCATTGAAATCATTATGGACATCATTTGAAGTTCACTACACTAAGTCTGGAGGGGAGGTTTTGCACTCAAGAGATAGTCATTATGCTTCTTCAAGTTGAAAGTTTATCTCTACTTTTGAGTTTTTATTCCTCATTTTATTCCATGATTCGTATTTCATGTTGTCTGATTTTCCCTTACATGTCGAAGAGAATTCTCAGATAACCTTGCAAACTTCAGACTTTTAGCTTATTTTGTTTTCTTTGTTGAGCCTGAAAACATACATTGTGCTTTCACACAGTGGCTGAGTTTTCTATTTTGCTTATGTCAAATATTCAAAATTTTCTTGCCACATATATCCTAGAGTATTAAAATTCCATATCAATGGTCTAGAGTTCCAACAACGTTGTGTCATTTTTTTGAAAAATCAAAAAAGTTGTTTTCCTCATGCGTTGTGCTTTCTCATTGCACCTGTATACTTTAATTTCCACTATAGGTGATGTTATCACAAAACCTTCTCCTGATAGGCTATTGACTAGGAAGACCTTGAGTAACTGTTTCAAACCAACTTTTGGCTGAGGCTTAACCTCCCCAACCTAAGAGGGCTCTCTCACTAGGTTCAAGATTTTGGTAAGAGTTCATATGGCTAACTCTATGAAACAAGTAAAGAAGTATGAATGGTTGAAAATAATCAATAAACATCCATTGGGCTTATGGAGTCAAAAAATGTTTCTGTTTGACAACAATATTAGTTTAACATGGAAGTCAGGGAATCAAGAGTTCAATATATTAGTAACACATAAGAACATGTAGGAAACACAACCTACAAATGCATGAAGGAAGTTAGAGCATTGCCAATGATTTCCAAGTAACATACATTCATACCACTGTAAATGAGGAAATGAGGACAACCATAAGACAATAAAGAATTTAACTCTCTTATGAATCCTAAGTAGTAAAGACAAACTTTGTATTACATAAAAACATAGTCTTCCACAATGACACAATATGAGTGTCCTTCTCTAGAATTCCCAACCCTTGGTGCATTAAATCTCTTGTCATATATAGAGTTTCCTTACAAGCTTGAATTCCTTCCTCCAGCAAGACGGGAATTCAAATTTCTCTAGACCTAAAACCTAATGAACTTTAAACAAATTATTAATTACAACTGACTCTAAACTAACAGTCTTAGAGACCTAATTTGACTAGGAGTGTCACTCCTTATCTATGTTGGAAACAACCTTAGCTATGAAAACAAACTCGTTCTTTGAAATTTTTCCCTCTTCATATTTGGCTTGAGTGATGACTTTAAACTTCATGTTGGCCTTTGATTGTTTGTCCTTTAATTGTCCTTGGATACTAGGGAAACTACCCTGTTTTTTCTGCTTTGGTCTTCAAAATGGTTCCTCGAATTCTGCTAACCATTTTATCCCTTTTAATAATATGTGATGCCTTGAATTAGTCGAAAGGTCCTACTCATATACTCGAGCTATGAAAAAACCCCTTAGAAGCTAGTTGAAGCATGACAACTGTCTGAGCTATGAAATGTCTGTTGTTTTCATAATGCAAAGTTTGGATATATTAAATGCCTCTCATTATTTGAATTTTCCTTTTTCTTAGTATTCAAAACTTTTGAGGTGGCCCTTTTGTGTCTTCTACGACATCATTCTTTCATAATGGTTCCCCCTTCTCATTACAAAATTGATTCAGAAAATCAAGACTGGTAGCTTCAACAATTTTATAGCATGCTACAAAACTGTTGTCCATTATATGTCATTTTTAGCAGTTTCGCAGTGCACTACGAAACTGTTGTGTGAGTCAAAAACAAAGTTTTTTGTCATTATTGGGATTTTTAATGACTTCTCCATATGCTAATGAGCCAACCAAAAATGACATTGTCCATCCAAAAATAATCTTCAATCTTCAAAAAGTAAGTTTCGTATCAAAATTGTGTCAAAATTTCTTCACTTACTGTTAGGTTCATTTATGTTGAGGTTGTTCTTCTAGTTCATTCAGTTGAATCTTCAAATATTCAATCTATATTTTCATCATTCAGATTCTAGTTCTTAATTTTTCATTGACCCTTCTAATATATCTTGCCTATTTTATAGCAAGGACCGTCCAAGTGAAATATTGAGCATGAGAGCTAACTACTTTAGGTCTTGAAGCTTTTTTATCTTCCCACAGAGCCTCCATTCTATTGAAATTGGATTCCTTAACTGCATGTTTCCTTGCTTCTTTTATAAGTTTGGCAATCTCAAGATTGGTAAGATTCAATTTCTTCTTAACCGCCTTGAAGCTACATTAATCCTTTTTCAGTGATAACAATGGCTCCACTTGGGATAGTGTGCCCTTGTGATACACTAAGAACTTACAGTTCTAGTGTTGTTATCCATCCTTTAGAATAGAATTATGAAATGTTACCCAATATACTCTGCAAGCTTTAATGATTTCTGCAAGAGGGATTCAACTTGCACCTACTTAAAAAAAAAAATTGCTCAATCAACCTACCCTGAGCTTATT
>APFE030842238.1:56698-76152 GCA_000404065.3 Pinus taeda | reverse complement strand
TCCCTATATCCTGACCTCGTTGGGGACATGCAAAGAAAAACAGAGAAAAAGCAGACTGCTCTGATACCACCGATCTGGATTTAAATAGGAACGCAATAAAATATAGAGATAACCATATACACAAAGATGCAGCGGAAATAATACTTCATTTCATTAATGGAAAATACTGAAATATGCTTACAACCGGAAATAGAAATAAAACAGCTAGGGCGATGGTAGCTTATCTCTGAGAAGAGATGTGTGGCTACATGCCTCTGAACTGTCTTACAATGAGGCTCGAAGGCCTATTTATTGTTGAGAAACAATGGAAAACCTTAAACATCCAAAAACCTAACCCTAGAAGATGAAACGCCAAACTATGGGCTTTGTTTGGGTAAATTGGTACATCAACTTCCCAGGGTCGTAACTTTGGCATATGATCTCCGTTTGATGTGCAAAATATCTTGTTAGAAATATCTATCCAAGAACTACAACTTTGGGAAGAGAAACATTGGTCCCTGGACCCATTTTTCTCCCAGTTTTCCAAAAAAAACGTCGTTTAGGGCCTCAAAACAGCTCTAGAAGTTCAGGACCCAAAAAACTGCTAAAAATAGTAAGTTGTGCTACAATTAACGAAACTGAAAATGCTGAGAGAAACAATGGTGGGGGTCCAAGTGGACTTGGCAGGTGGCCACCAATATCCACCCGGATCAATATCACTCGGTCCTTAATATGTTCTTCCTTATGATTATTAATCTAGGTTCGGACCTTTAGTTTGAGCCTTTTGAGTTTGAGGCTATTTTTCTCCATCTACATAATGTTGTCTTGAATAATTGGCTAGTTCTAGGATTGTTGAACTAGATCTTTAAAATGTTGTTCATTAATCCATGAATGATTAAATTTGAAGGGAAAGGAGATCATATCCTCAACCCCTCTCCATTGCAGAAATATTACATCATGATCAGATGCTTAGGAAAAGAATTTTGTAGAATCAAGGTTCTCCATTCTCATCAATAGAGAAGAGTGGACAAAAAACCTATCAAGTCTTTTAGCAATACCTTCTTTGCTAGTACACCCATTTCTCTAGGTTCGGAAAATAGGATTATGAATTATGTCTATAAATAACTTACGGTTGAAGAGGTCCTTAAAATATTCTGCAAGAGGGTCCATCTTGACCCTTTTGCCCCAAATTTCCCTTTCATCCATAATGAAATTTAGATCTCCTACAATGATGATATTTTTGATATCCACGATTCCACATCCATCGATTTTGTCCCAAAATGCTTTCTTGTTGTTGTATGGAGCATAGCTATTGAATAATCGTATTCGTTGGTTAATGCCTTTACAATATCTAGTTAAAATGGTGCCAACACAAGTCATGTAGGCTTTGAAGGAGCATCTTTTAGGATTCCACATGGCTGCAATCCCACCAGATATGTCAGAGGCACTGATAGCACAAGAAATCCTCTAAGGACACAATTTGAGCATTATCTCATAGACCTTCTCCTTTGTGGTTTTTGATTCCTACAAAAGTATTATATCATATTATTTTAGTAGTATGCAACTGTTAAGATATCTTATTTTTAGGGAAGATCCCAGTTCCCTGATGTTGAGGGACATAATCTTCATTATGAGATTGTAGACCCAATAAACTTTTCTCTAAGGTCTCAATTACTTATGTCTTCATGTGTGTCATAATCTATGTTAGATGGTCCATGGTCATATGGAGGGAATAACAAGTCCTCAATAGTCTCAGAGAAGCGTCCAATCTCAACTGGGTAACTCTCAGATCTGACATGCATGAGTTATTTATGAGTGAACCATCGGTTAACTGGTTGAACACGTGTAGTAGCAAGCCACTATCTGACCTCCTACTAGTTCCTCGATCAATTGGAACTAGTTTAACTGACTTTAACTCAGTTAAATTGAATTAATTAATTACAACTCAAAATAAACTCAACCAGTGCTCCTATAATGTAGGAGACACTATACATGACTCTAGTTAGACCCTCCACTTGAATCAATTGATCCAACTAAGACAAATTAACTTAAATCGTACTAGTTGTCTTGGGATGTGGAATTACAATTTTATTCCTAATTTAATTCAAGGAAAAAATTAAATCAAGATTCTCTTGTTGATTTTAAACACTCCCTCTCAATAAGAAATGGATTATCAAATATCCCAATCTTGCCTCTATGGAACTTGAATTTTCCTCTTTACAATGCCTTCATCAATATGTCTGCATCGTGTTCCTCTATACGAATGTACTCCAACAACATGATTCTCCTCTACACACAATCTCATAGATGGTCATATTGAATGTCAATATGCTTTGACCGATCATGAAAAACTGGATTCTCATAGAGTTTGATACAAATTTGATTGTCATAGTAAATCACTATAAGATCCATCTATTGACCAAATAATCTAGCTAGGATCTTCCTCATCAAGATAGCTCCACAAATTGCCTTACGAGCAGCCATGTACTCTGCTTCTGCTGAACTGTGTGCAACTAATATTTGCTTCTTGTTGTACCAAGAAACTTTTATTGACCCAATATTGAAGATTCCCCCCTGATGTGCTCTTCCTATCGAATGAACTCCCTGCCCAATATGCATTTGTGAATCCTTACAGGATCACTCATTTTGTTCTTATGTACCAAAGACCAAACTGGGTTTTGTCTATGAGGGATTTCAACACATGTTTACCTACCTTCCAATAGAGTTTGGTTGCCTTAACCATTTCTTGGCTAAGTTGGTTAAATGCAAAACATATGTATGTTTGTGTGTTCACCAAATACATAAGTGAACCCACAAGCTACCTATAAATAGTAGCCTCCACTACTTCACTTGAAGTATCATCTTCCTTCCTCCAATTCCCTGCTATAGGAGTCTCCATGGGTTTGTTTCTCTCCATGCAGAACTTCTTTAGTATTTCATTGGCATACTTTCCCTAAGAGACAAACAGTTCCTCATCTCCTTTCCATACTTCCATACCACGGAAATAATGCATAAGCCCCAGGTCCTTCATCTTGAATTCTCTTGCAAGATCATCTTTGTAAGATTTGACCACCTTCTCATCACCTATTAGAATTAAATCATCAAAATATAATACTATATTCAATCATTTACCTTCAACCACAATATGGTAAAGGTTCACATCTACTTCACTTTTAGTGAAGCCCAACCTGGTGAAATAGCTATCATTCTTGGTGTACCAAGCACAGGGTGCTTATTTCAATCCATACAGCATTCGCTTGAGTCTACACACATGCGACTCTTTGTTGAAGGTCTTAAATCCTTCCAGCCACCAATGTACACCTCTTCCTCAATCACTCCATTAAGGAATGTTGTCTTCACATCCATCTGATGTATCTTCCATCCCATCCACACTGAAAGTGCTAGAATAGATATGATTGAAGTGTCCTTGCTACTGGATCAAAGGTCTCCTCGTAGTCAATTCTCTCCACCTGATAGAACCCTCTAGCCACAAATTTGGCCTTGTCTTTCTCAACACTCACATTTGTTGCTTGTTTACCTTATAAATCCATATGGAACTCACCACTGACTTGTCTGTTGGTCTTGGGACCACTTCCCAAACATTTTTTCTGATAATGGATTCATACACCTCTACCATTGCATCAACCCATGTCGGTTGCTACACTACTTCCTCCAATGAGCATGGCTCAATCTCTACATTCTCGCTCATTAGAGCCATGTAGCCAGTGTACCAATATGGTGACCTCCTCTGCTTGCACTATGATGTGGCTACTCCAACATTCTCTATATCATCATCCACCAATATATTAGCTTCTATGTTGTGCTTCCTTCCATCTCTAGATGTCTCTGCATGAGTGGTTGCTTCCACTCTCTTCTCCTATGCATGTGGTTGCTCCACATCATCCTGAGATTCTTCCTTTGGAGCTAAAATCTCCTCATTTTCATGTAATTGAAGCTCCCTCTCAAGGGAACATCTCATGGCCATCTCTTCATTGAACTTCACACCTCTATGAACAAGTGTCATCCTGTGAGATGGTAGGTACACCTGATAGTTGTTAGGTGTATTGGTGTACTGCAAAAATTTGCCCAACTCGGCTGTTGGTTCTATCTTTTTCCTTGCATCCTTGGTAACATGACAGTAAACTGATGAACCAAATATTTTTAAGTGTGTCACATCTAGTTTCTTACCTGAAAAGGCTTCTTTTGGTGTACTTATCCCGAAAATTTGATGAGGACTCTTTTTCTGCACATGTGCAATTGTGTTTCATGCATCATCCCACAAGTGTAACAGTAGACCCTGCTAATGTAACATCACTCGTGCAACTCCCACAATACGTCTATTATTCCTTTCAGCCACCCCATTATGTTGTGGGTTATGGGGTGTTATTAACTCCCATTGAATTCAGTTTGATGCACAGAAGTTCTTGAATTCATTCGACACATATTCTCCATCTTTATTACTCCTAAGAGCCTTCACTTTCTTGTCGGTGTGTTTCTCAATAAGTGCTTTAAATTCAAAAAAAATGGAGAACGTTTGATCTTTCTTCCGCATGAACAAAATCCAACACTTACATGAGAATCGTCTACAAATGTCACATAATACATGTGCTTGATTGTCGAAGTTGTTGACAATGGTCCACACACATCTAAGTGAAATCTCTCAAGGATCGCTTGTGCTTGACTGTCCTTATCATGAAATGTGGCTTTGGTGTACTTCCCCAATGTACACCCTTTACATGTATCTTGCTACTCTAGTGCGCCCTTGGGAAGTCCTATAGAAATTTGGTGCATGATCTTCAATGCCCCATGGTGAAAATGGCCTAGTCTCCTATGCCAAAATTCACTAATGTCTCATCTTTGCGCCTTCTCTTCTTTCATGCTCAAAGAATCACACTGTTCTACATCCAGTTTGTAGAGTTTCTTGACCCGAACCCCGATCCACTTCACTTTTCCTATGGCTATGTGACGAATCAAATACTTTCCTTTGCTAAATATCACATCGTATCCATGGTATTCCAACATAGAAATTGAAACTAAATTATTCTTCAGACCTGGGACATACATGACATCTATTAATGTGAGAGGAGAACCAGACACCCTCTTAAAAGTTATAGTATCAATGTCGGTCGCATTATATCTTCCATCATCTCCCATTTTGATGTGGATCTGGAGGTCCTTATCCTCCAAGTTACTGGAAAAATATTTGTTGTTGGTCATATGGAATGAGGCTCCACTATCCAGATACCAAACACTACCCATCAATGATGTCACCATGCATGCAATGAGGGTGAAATCCAACACGAATTATGAAGCAAGAGCATCACCTACCGCTCCTCCTAAGGGCTTCTTGCCAACCTTCTTGTGCGAACACTTCGTGGCATAGTGTCTGAGCTCATGAAATTGAAAGCATTTAATCTTTGACAAGTCCTTCTTCTTGTCGCCCTAAATGGAATCTCCTTTGGATTGGAATTTATTTCCTTTCCCTTTCTACACCTTTCCATCTAAGGCACAAGTCTCCTCATCATCATGCTTAGATGAGGTTCCATCTCTGGTGCTTCTCCTCCTTATCTCTTCTTGCACCAAGTCGAACCACAAACGCTCCCACATTGGTAGATGCTCCCTTCCATTTACCAAATCGTAGTAGTTGTGCCAGCTCTTGGGAAAGCTTAGAAGTGTTAGGCTGACCATATAATTTTCAACAACTGTAATACCAACGCTCCCAAGCTCATCCCAACATTGGGTGAACTTGCTCAAGTATTATGGTATTGTGTCTCCCTTTTCAATCTTGATCTTCCAAAGCTTGTCCTTCAATGTCATCTTCCCGTGGTCGCTAGTGTTCTGAAACAAGTCGATCAAGGCTTTCCATTTTGCATATGGTGCATCCTTCCTGTGGAGGTTCGAGACAATATGATCTCAGACTCCTAGTATGATCCTTCTCGCCTTTGCAACACATTTTTCCACTCTACCTGACCTTGAGAATCTGTTGTTAGAGGATTGTGTATATATTTGTCTATGAATTCCTTTAACTCGTTGTCTTCCAACACTACCTCCATCCTATCCTTTCAAGAAATATAGTTCGAACTACCCCCAAGGGCATATTCGAGTCTCAATCCGTAGAATGATATCATGCTGGCTCTGAAGAATGATCTTGCAAATTTGATTTCACGTGCAAATACAAACTCGTATTATCCTCTTCTAGTGCGATTTATGCTTTGATACCATGTAGAAATTCCTTGTAGATTCAAACTGCTAATTGTAATTTACTAAAACAATAGACTTGAATCTACTCAACCAACTTCGAAAACAATTAAAGATCGTGGAGTCACGAAGCATACAAGAGAAATAATTCAATCAACACATTACATAATGATTCCCTAGGGGAAATCCATAGCTAAAAACCCCTACTATTTGTATATTGCATTAGTCAGAAAATATTAGAAGATTACAATGCTTTGCTCAAGCCTAAGCAACGTCTGCATTATCTCTATTTGTCTCATAGCTTCCTAGACAAGCCTTGGCCAATACTTAGCCAATTTTTTGCTTGTCCAATCCCTATTTCCTTGCATTGTTTCCTTGGGAATTAGCCCCTATAATTGTGGTAAATTCCTCAATTACAATTGCATAAACCTCGTAGGCCTTCCTCTAACTGCATGCACCACTTGTGCAATTTGGATGATTATACAACTGATAGTACACTTCCCTTAAACTCCAATCTCAACTGGGTAAGTCTCGTATATGACATGCATGAGTTATTTATGAGTGAATCAACAATTAACTCATTGAGCACATGAAGCAGCACCCCACCATCTGACCTCCTACTATTTCCTCCATCAGTTGGAACTAGTTTAACTAACTTTAACTTAGTTAAATTGAATTAATTAATGACAACTCAAAATAAACTCAACCAGTGCTCTTATAATGTAGGAGACACTTTACATGACTCTAGTTAGACCCTCAACTCGAATTGACTATGCCACCTAAGTCAAACTAACTTAGCTAACTCGTACAAGTTGTCTTGTGATGTGGAATTGCAATTTTATTCCTAAACTAATTCAAGGACAAAATTAAATCAGGATTTTCTTGTTGCATTTTCAACATGTAATGGGTCAGGAGTGGTAGCGCGTTATCATTGGTTTTAGGTCAGAAGTAGAAATTTCACAGGTTTGCTAATCATGGTGAGGGAAAGGGGAGAGCTAGACATGGGAGAAGAGGTCGTGGACACTAGCCTCACCCTTCTAGGCATCGTCAGGGAGAAGAAAATTTCGATGAGGATATGCCAATGCATATTGCCACCTCATTGCTATTACGAATACTTAGGAGAGAAGAAACACTGATAATGGCCACTAGGCTATCTGGAATTTGTTGGGAAAACAACTTTGGGAGTAGGAACAAGCCAAGGAAAGAGTTGAAGACATAATTTTTTAACTTAATTCCTTCATGGTTCATACACGAATGGCCTTATGAAATATATCCAATGTGATGGGTATCCCATTTCCGCCACCTCCCTCTCCTCTAACATCCTCTAACTCAAATGCAGGGAATGAAGAAACAGATTCCTCACACCAGGGGCAACAAAACTCTAGTCTGGCACACTCAAAACAAGAAACAAAAGATGGCCAACGGTCATAGATACCCTAAACCAGTTGGCTTGGCAAAGAACTTAGCCAGCCAGGCTAGTGTGCATATGGTGTTGTGTGCATTACGTACATGTGGTGCTATGTACATATGGTGTTGTGTGCATGATTGTACATGTGTTTATGTGTGCATGTGGTGTTGTGTACATGTTGTACATGTGGTTTTGTGTGCAGGTGGTGTTGTTTACATAGCGTGTACATGGCATTGTGTACATATGGTGTCATGTACATGTTGTGCATATAGTGTTGTGTACATGTGGTATTGTGTACATGTTGTACAAGTGGCACAATGTTCATGTGGCTTTGCATACAAGTTGTGTAGATGGTGTTATGTACATGTGGTGTTGTGTACACATTGTGCAAGTGGTGTTGTGTATAGGTGATATTGTGTACATGTTGTACATGTTGTGTTGCGGGCATGCGGTATTATGTATGTGTATTGTGTAGTTGTGGTATCGTGACATGTATATTCGTTGTGTTGTACTATGTTTAGTACATGTATTATGTTGTGTTTCATGTCAGGTGTAGGTACATGTATTGTATGGTGTTGTACATCGAGTATAGATTTATTTGTTGTTTTGTACATCGGGTGTAGGTACATGTATTGTGTGGTGTTGTATATTGGGTATAGATGTATATGTTGTGTTATACATCGAGGGTAGATGTATGTATTGTGTGGTGTTGTACGCTGTGTGTTGATGTACATGTTGTCATGTACATTGTGTGTATGTGTATGTGATTGAAGAGAAGCAAAGGCACTGGGTGCTTGTCAGGTGTGGCAACCAATCTGACATGTGTATGAAAGGGACAAAGGATAAAGGTATAAGCGAAGGACCGATTAAAGGATAAGTATTGATACTGATTTCAGATTTAATTATGCATGTGATCTATGATTCTGGTTTATGATGATTACATGTGATATATGACTCTGGTTTATGATAGTTACGTGTGATGTATGATTTTGATCTATGACAGTTGTGTTTTGAGCTAACCAAATGTGATATGTTTATACATGATGATTTGGTCAACAAATAGTTTGACTTGTTGTGATAGGTAGTGAGAAGAATTGCAAGTCTACCTTATTGACGAGCTACCAATGAGGTATGATTTGAATTTAATTCGATTCATTTTGAGTCTAATGGAAATTATGTGTTTAGTATAGGAAGCATGGAAATTCCCGGTTGGATGATTGAAACAAATTGCAATAATTAGAAGCGTTAGTGAAAGAAATTAAAACAGGAAGCAGAATGTTGGTGAAGCACTTCAGGAGCAGGGCCATTGCAGAACACTAGTACCCAATAGTGTACATTGATTTCCATGACCATGTCATAACAGGTATGATGGCTTTTGAGGTATGGATATGCCTTAGTTTTTGGACCTTCCGATGCGAGGAAAACTTGCTAGGGGATGGAATGGGGGTGCCAATGGAACTTGGAAGGTGTGTGACTGCATGGAAGGGGGTGATTCGATTTCCTCAGGGACTATGTAGTAGAGAAGGGAAGGTCGTGGATGGATTTGATTTGTTCATTAGCATCACCAAATGGAATTATGTGCACATTGGGAATGTGCCCTGGAACAATGAGTTGGTAATTGTTCATTGAGGGTATGGTAGCGCAGGATTGTAGCATTGGACATTGGATGTGGACTTTGACTTTGGCAGTGGATTCTAGACTTCCTAGGAAGGAGGTGAATCTTGGTACTACTTTGAGGGTGGAGGAGTGAGCCTATCAATTCCCTTGTTGCTGATATGGGCATCGTATCCTTTATTTGTTGGTTGAGCAAATGTGCATATGTGTATATGTGTATATGTGTATATTATTGTAAAAAACATATGGAGATCAAATTTGTAGGTCTGTTAAGTAACGAACACCTAATTGATGCAATTGAATAATGATGTGGGGAGAGAGACTACGATCTCCAATCATTCCCTTAATCATATCCAACCCTATTTGGATTCTTTTCCCATTAACAACCTATCAGCTCAAGTTTCCACACATCCAATGCTTTGCCGACATCATACTGCTCCAAATGTTGGATTGTCTTCAATTTCTAGGTACCCCTCCACAACCCATTCATCCAGTTATCAATTCTGGAGGTACTTCTCTAGAATGATTTCATTCCAAATTCCCTAAACGTTGAAATCTCTCCATATATTTTTGGAGAGAAGGGCCAAATTGAAACATTTGGTATTTCTTATGCACCATCCTCCCGACTCAGTGGGTTTTGTAAGAGAATCAAGTATCATAAGACGGATTTTTTTGGTATTTCCAACTTCATACTAGAGGAACTTAGCAATTATGGCATCAATTTTTTGTATGAAAGTTGAGGGGATGAGGAACAAATGCATCCAGAATACAGAAATCCCTTGCAGGACTGCATTAATCATTATCACTCAGCCACCTAAAATAAGCCATTTGTGATCCCACAAGGATAATTTTTTCTCAATTTTTCATACCATCCACCCCTAGTCAATGATTCGGTAGTTATTAAGCTCTAGGAAGCACCCCAAGTATTTGAAACCATTAGGTAGAGAAATAGATTTGATTCCAAACATGGACGCTATTTTTAGAATAGATTATGAGTTTCTTTCATCCGAAATGATTTCAGATCTTTCCTTGTTTAATATGAGGCATAAGGCCCTACCAAATTTGTTGAGTATCTGATAATAGGCCTTCCATTCAGAAATGTTTGTTTCACCCATGCACATAACATCATCCACAAACAGGAGGTGTTTGAAGGAAATGTTGGAAAATATTTTGCAACATGTTATGGCACCAAATATTTTTTCTTACCAAATTCATCGGCTTAGAGAATCCATGACCAATATGAAGAGAAAGGGAGAAAGTTCACATCCTTGTCTCAACCCTCTAGAAATTTTGAGGAATTCAGTTGCGGACCCATTAATTAAGACTGCCATGGAAGCTGATGTAACACAAGCCATAATCCATTTTACATGTCTTTAAGGAAAACTTATTTGTTGCATAATCATTTGGAGGAAGTCCCAGTCCACCCAGTCATAAGCCTTTAGAAGGTCTATTTTCATTAGGAAATCCCTTAAGTTGCAATATTGGATAGAGTGGATGCACTCTTGCGCTATCACAACTGCATCTTGAATTATCCTACTAGGAAGGAAACCAAACTACTCTGAACATATATGTGGAGAAAGGATCTTTCTAACTTTATTAACAATTAACTTTGAAATCATTTTATATACATAATTACAGAGAGATATGGGTCTAAAATCAAAAAACCATAGAGAATGTGATATTTTTGGAATGAGAGTAAGGAAAGTGGCATTGATGGCACTCGATATGTGGCCAGAGAGGCGAGATTACTCCACCATTTGTAGAATTTTGAGGCTCATAATTTCAAAGAATGATATGACTAACTTCCCTGGCTGCCCGTCAAGGCTTGGAATCTTGTCTTTTTCCATCTCTTTTAGAATGTGTAAGAGTTCCTCTTCATAAGTAGGGTTATCCATCATGCTAATATCATCATCATTGACAACTTGAGGGAATAACTTGTCCATATCTATTTTTTCCAACATATGGACCTCCTTCGACTCTTTGTATCATTTTCTAAATAATCTAAAGGCCTCTTCATTGATGTCCTTGAGAGATGTGAGTAACCTACCCTATTCATTCCGGATTTTCCAAATGGAATTTGTGGCTTTTTGTTTGGATGAAACCCTATGAAAAACCTAGTATTTTTATCTCCTCCTTTTATCCAAGCCACCCTACTCTTAAGGCACCACACCTCCTCCTGGATTTTGAGAATTTTATTCTTCCTTTAAACCAAATCTAGTAGCTCTTTCTTAAAATGTTCCGAGAAGTAAATAGGATTTGAGGGACCCGAATATGAAACGATATCCTTCTCAATACCACTCAGGTCCTTAATTTGTGTTTCCTTATGCTTATTAATCTAGTTTCGGACCTTTAGTTTGAGCCTTTTGAGTTTGAGGTTATTTTTTTCCGTCTACAATGTTGTCTCAGAGAATTGGTTAGTTCCAAGATTGTTGAACTTGATCTTTAAAATCCCGTTCATTAATCCATGGTTGATTAAATTTGAAGGGCAAGGAGATCATATCCTCAGGCGCTCTCCATTGCAGCAATATTACATCATGATCAGATGCTTCAGAAAAGAAAACTGTAGATTCAAGATTCTCCATTCTCATCAATAGAAAAGAGTGGATAAAAAACCTCTCAAGTCTTTTAGTGATACCTTCTTTTCCAGTATGCCCATTTCTCTAGGTTGGGAAAATAGGATTAGGAATTATGTCTATAACCAACTTACGGTTGAAGAGGTCCTTAAAATATTCTACAAGCAGGTCCATCCTAGCCCTTTTGCCCCAACTTTCCCTGTCATCCATAATGAAATTGAGATCTCCTACAATGATGATATTTTGGATATCCAAGATACCACATCCATCGATTTTGTCCCAAAATGCTTCCTATTGTTGTATGGAGCATAGATAATCAATATTTGTATTCTCTGGTTAATGCCTTTACAATTTCTAGTTAAAATGATGCCAACACAGGGCTTGTAAGCTTTTAAGGAGCATAGTTTAGGATTACACATGGCTACAATCCCACCAGATATGTCAGAGGCACTGATAGCACAAGAAATCTCGTCAGGACACAATTTGAGCATTATCTCATAGGCCTTCTCCTTTGTGGTCATTGATTCCTGCAAAAGTATTATATCAAGGTATTTTAGTAGTATGGAATAGTTCATACATCTAATTTTTAGGTAAGACTCCATTACCTTGATGTTGAGGGACATAATCTTCATTATGAAATTGTAGACCCAGGAAAATTTGCTCTAAGGTCTCGATTACTTATGTCTTTATGTGTGTTATAATATACATTAGATGGTTGGGGGTGATATGGAGGGAATAATAAGTCCTCAATAGTCTCAGAGAAGTATCCGTTTAGAACATATTTTATACCTCCACATAGAGAGATCTGTTTATATTTAGTTTCCTTATTTCTTCTTTTGGGAGGATCGTTATCCCTAAATTCTGTATTTGTCTTAGATTCCCCTTTTTGGAAAACAAAAACATTTCTTTATGGTCAGAGGTTCAATCCCGGAGGAGGATACTCAGGCAAGGCACTCCATTTCAGTGATCCAGGTGGCTCTAGAGACCCTCAGAAGTCAAACAAGGCTCTGATAGCTCAAAAATCATAGTCTTCAAAATGTATCCAAACCAATACCAAGTTGTAGTGCTCATCATTACGATTGTGGTGGCACAGACGACACTCAAATCTGAGTTTGTATGACCAACTTATGGCTCTTTAAAGTTTGACACAATAGGGAAGAAAGTGGGGCCCATAATGTGCAACATGACATCCCAGTTAGTTGGTGGTACCCACAACGTACATGGAAGCCCATCATCCACCGACATATGGTGCTCTTTCATTGGTTTCTTAGACAAAAAATATATAATTAAAATTTCCATAAAAGACAAAAAAACTTATTAAAAATATATATATATTATATAACAAAAAAAAAATTAATAGTTAATTTTTTTTAATTTATAATGGTTATTATATTAAGTACCAATGGTAAAAAAAACCAAAAAATGAGTTTCTCAACCATATTAAATGGCATAAAAATAAGAAATTTTCATTGCATATGCGCTAAACCACATAACCATATACCAATAAATGTTACAGTTCTGTTGGATTATATAACCGCGCCAATAGTGACCCATTTCATGTATATGCCACCAACTGCCAATGCAAAAAAGTTAACGTTAACGCCCGTTATTTAACCGGTTTACCGCTGAGTTTAAATAAAGAATTCTAGCCAAAATTTGTGGCATTATGGGGAGTCAACCCCCTGGTCTTTGCCCCACAAGTCCAACGACCTAACCATATGCCGAAAAGGGATTTCTTTGTATTGTCCACCTCCAAAATTACATATAAGCCACTCAAATCAGTCAACTGACAGAGGAGCGCCGAGTCAAACCATAAAGAACCTTGCCCAAGTAAAGAACCATGGTTGTGTTCTTGCCATCACCTCCATTCTTTTGGGCGATCATACGCTTCCACTTGATTGTTTACCTTTTTGAGGAACAGCTGTGACGAGTTGTCATGTTAGCCACCCTCTTCACATCACCATGTTTTGAGAAGTTCTAAGCTTACCTGGAACCAGTTGCTACCCTAAAACGCCACTCGTTCCTCGAAAACGAGTCTCCTTTAAACTCTTTTCAGACTCATTAAATATGAAAAGATTGTCAAGCTATTAGCCTTTCTAGCTCGTTAAATTAAGGGGAAGTTCCATCCCTCCTATATATTTTAATCTTTTTCAGACTTGAGGGACTATCTCACAAAAAAGTTCTAGCGCTTGTCTTTTCAGCTAACTAAAGTTATCAAAAAATCATCCCTTTCGTATTATTTTATCCTTTTTCGGACTTAAGGGATTATGCTACGAAAAAGAACTACTTGAGTTTCCTTTTCGTCCCTTTTCAAACTCTTTAAACATGAAAAGGACCGAGTTATCCTTGTCGTTAAAATCGTTAAAGCAATAGCGACAAACTTTTCCACCAAGACAAGAACGAGTTTCATTGTCGCTAGGATCGCTAAAACATAGCGACAGGTTTGCCTGAAGGGAAAATTATAGAACAAGCATATGTTATACTCCTCAAGCTTGACAAAAATAAAGAGGTACTGGTTAGCAATGACTAGGGAAAAGGGAAAGAAAACTTAAAGAATTTTATTGGTAGCAAGTTGCTCTTGAACATGACACTTTCACTCCATCACCATGATTGAGTCGGGTTGGGTTATTTCATTGATCGGTCATATCACCATTGGTCCTCCATACCATCCATATTTTGAGGTTAACGCTACCAATCCAGCTCAGTGTCATTGATATGTTCAAGAGAAGTCATTCAAAGAATTCACCATCCAGTTAATGCCTCATCCACTGCAATACCTTCACCCTCCATTTTTCATGACCACCATTCCTAAAACTTGTATCGTCAGATCGTTTTTCACCTCCAGAAAATAGTTTGCTTCGTTTCGTGTCATTGATGTGGCATACATTAAGGCCCTCCTACGACGGGTCACTTCTTCTCGACATTAGCTCATTATGCAAGAAGTTGGCTTAGAAACAACCCTTTCAGTAATTTGAAGCTTGCATGCCTCAATGGCAAGTTTCTCACTTCCGGCGATAGGTTTACATCAATGGCCTTCGAATGAAAGATTTTGCGTGGTGTTCGACATCGGATCATATATTCACACCATGTGAATTATATTAGTACCTTGAGGGTCATTATCATTATCGGTGATTCCTCTCGCGTCTGTTAATAGCTTACATTATTGGCTGGTAATCAGGTAATGTCTATCCATGTTCGACTTCAGGACATCTTTTCACATGGATCAACTTGTACATTGGGTGAAGATTGAACGAATTTGAAGACCCCGGATCTAGTTTCATCCATCGAGGCTGCGATATATTCAGGAATATAACGACATCAAATGTACACAGAAGCTGCACAGATGATCATCCAAGCTAAGGGATAGTGACTCTACATATAAAGAATCACCAGTCTGCAATTGCAGACGATTATCTGTTCTATGTACAAGAAAATGAATTTATAAAGTTGAGCATGGGAATGCCCGCCTCAGTTAGATCATGGAAAATTTTATTGTGATGATGTATTGTATTGTATGTTATATAGGTCACCTTCCAGGTCGAATACCTCGGGTCCTCATGATAAAGAATTTCACCTGACATCAAAAGATTTACGACTTCATGCTTTAGGGGGCAACTGTTATAGACATATGTGGGCACTGCAACCCTAATCTTATATGTAAATAAACAAAGGGCTCTTTAACCTCTAAAAGTGTTGTTTCATACCCCAAAGGATCATGGTCAACTGATTACATCATTCCCTAGAAGTTCCACTTGAAAAACCACTCAGAACTGGCCAAAACTGGACCATACTGACTGCTCCACTATCAGGGTGTGATACATACTAACTCCTACACTAGCCAGGTGCAATGCATACAGAAGAGGCCTTTTGTGGGGTGCAATGAGCGAGAATGGACAAATGTCCGAGATAATTTTCTAAGTGGATGCTCATGGAATCTTCTAGAAGATTCTCCTATGACACTTGCCTCTCTGAATTCACCCAAGGATGAGTAAGAGATTCAAGAAATCTCCAAGTGGAACCAAGAACAAGAAGTGGAATGACACTAATCAAAAACCCAAAGATGACTCACACCCTTGCAGACATCTATAAATGGATCCCTCATTTGAGAGATCTAGGGGCTAGAATTTTGTAATTTGCAAGGAAGTGCTGATAGTTTGAGGTTGAGAAAGAACATTGTATTGTTGGGAGATCTTGCTTTTCATGAGGTGAAGAGGGCTTTGATGCTAGGAGGATGATGTTGGATCAGACAACTGGGTTGTAATTCTCACTTCTATTTTAATAAAGTTCTTTGAGTTTTCCTCCATACAATCATGTATTTGTGAATGTTGTTATTTGTGAATGCCATTATATGTTCATTGTACTTCTGATTCTGCAATGCTTATGATATAATAGATCGAGATGCTTTGATGGTGTTTTGTTACTTTGTCTCTACAGGTATTCTCTAAGCGGGATAAGTAGGAGAGGAGTTGCAAGCTCTGTCCAGGGAGAGAGAGATCAAGCAAGGAGTCAAGTGGAAGATCCAGGTTGGTTCCTTTGCCTCTCTCTTATCTATCATACATAGAGGAAATCCCAAATTGCTTTGATTATTTGTTTCTAGGATAGCTACCAATCCTAGAGGGCTAGCAGATCGAAAAGACACTAGTTTTCCAAGAAACAAAATGGTGACCATACTGGGGATCAAATAGTTTGTTTTCTTTTTGTTTTTGTTTGCTTTATAAGCTATAGACAGAGCCTGAAGTTAACCAGATAGCCTTCAAACTGCTCTTGCTCTACAATTGCAAAGTAGATGAACGTTGCTTCAGTCAATCTCCGGTATAGTTTATGAATTGAACATCTGACTTACAAGCATTCTAGATGCCCTTTTGGTAGCTCAGCCACCTCTCAACATCATACCCCTGTACTTTTCTCTTTGTTGTCTATCATAGCTCAGCTTAACTCACTGAAATCAGCTGCAAATTTGAACGAAAACCCATCTCAGTTCCGCTCCTTGGCCCATCGCATTGTCTATCACTGGAAGCTAGTATGCATCGCACTTCCCAAGTGTGGAAGGTGCGATGCATCCCTATTTCTGTGAAGCCCATGTGTGATGACTGATTGAGCCTATTTCTCTCCTTGAAATTTGGGGTTTTTTGTCTTTGTTTTCAGCTCTGTTTAGTTGTTTTTTATTGCTTATGAACAGTATCTCATTGTTGAAGCCTGCTTGCATGACATTGTTTAGCCTCCATTGATTAGGATTAGTAAATGTTTTTATGTATTTGTCCATCATTTACAATACTTTGTCAAAAAGTTTCTTAAATCGATCTCTCGTTTTGGTGCAAAAAGTGTATTAATTGTCATTTTGTGTCAAAAAGAGGAGTGTCGTAAAGTCTTCCTTCTCTAGATATTCGATTGAACTTTTTGTCATGTATTTGATTTGATTTGTTAATATTTGAAGTGTCAAAAGCATTTTCTATTCGAAATTGAAAAGTGTTGTTTAGTATTCCTTTCCATTTTGAAAAAGAAATTGTCGAAATGTCGCTTTGAGTAAAAATATTTTAAATCTTTGCTCTACTTAGTTTTCCTTTTTGGCATTTTTCACATTAAAGGGAATGAAAAACAAATACATGCATTTGCATTTGCATTTAGACTGTGTGCAAAAAATGATTTAGGAAAAGTGCATTTAGTGTGTGCTCTTTGCTCTTTGTTTGAAAGAATCGTAATCTTCTTTCCTTAGTAGCTAGGATTTTTATTGCTAAAAATAAACAACGATTGTTTATCATTGTATATTGCATTTAGGAATTTTATTTCTACATCACGCGGTGAACCATTGAAAGGAAAATTTCTAAACAAGATCAACTCTAAAATAAATTTCAATGAACTTAACAATGCTTTGGAACCTAACGCAACACATTTAGAGGTCTAGGCTAGAGACGTGTTCTGGCGTTGTAAAATCTAGTAACTATCGTTTTCATCGAAGGTTGGGTGATTCTTCCTCTTTGATACGATAAGTGCTAGCACGGAGTTGTGCTCCCCGTACCATCAAGTATATATTGGGAGACAACAATAGGCTTATATCCTTTATCTGTGTCCGTCGCCCTATCAATCGCCATGCACTGAACACAGCATTCGGGAAGATTGACTGTCGTACATAAGTCCTTGGTAATTTCTCTTTAATCTATCACCAAGGTGTATATTTCAGTTTTGTGATTGGTTTGGTAATCCCTCTGTCTAGATTTCCAGAGTAGTCACTTTCGTTCCTTTTCGACTCCTGTTACACTTAAATTTGTCACCATGACTATCTGCAGTTAATATGGCCCCATCAATAGCCATATTGTCCTCCTTGTCAAGCCCCATACCTCTGCTCTTCATGTCAAAACTTCAAAAATAGAGAAATTCACTTAAAAACATGTTTATCTCTGGGTACGCAGGTTCTCTCTACCTTGCCTGCGTGTACGCACTCCAAACACAATGTACCTGCGTACTTGTACGCTCTGTAAGCCAAAGGTTGGGTGCGTACCCCTATAAAGGTAAAAAGGCGCGAGTTTCATCTTTAAAAAGTTACTTCTGGTCACTTCTAGAGCCTTCTAGAAGAGTGTTTGACGTGTATTGAGCGCCTCCAGATGGTTCATGCATCCCTGTGATAGAGGAGCTTATCCCATCAAGAGAGGAGCTACCCCATCCAAAAGAGGGAGTATCCCATTGATGTTGGAACTGAATAACCTCCTCTAGAATACTATAAATACAGGCATTGGGCCAAAGGAGGGGAGGTTGAAAGCTGAACATTCTAAAGGGTAAATGCTGCTGGAATTAGGACTTCCATTGTTGACTTGTGAGGAGAGATCACTATCCTTCCTTGTTGCCATATTGGGAGTGGGTGAGCTTGTCAAAGTAGAGGAAATCTCTTGTTGGACCCTGGGAGGAGCTTGCACAACACCAAGGCTCAGGTTGTAATGGTTCCTTTTTTGTTTCCTTAATACAAATAAGTCCATTCTTCTCAATGATTTGTTGTTAATGAATTATTTCATGTACTCCTTGGTCTATGTGATGAATATGCTTTGTTTTATGAAATATTCAGGTGTTATGTAATCGTTTGCTTTGTTAGTGTATGCAGGTCTTAAAGTGAAGGAGGAGCTCATCTAGATCAGCAAGGCTGGACTGCTACAACAAGCGTTGGACCTAAGGTAAGATCAGAAAACACTTGATCTCTCATAGAATAACGTATGTTTAGAGAAGGATTGCTCTTGTTTCGTTTGTTTGTCACTAGAGAGTCTTAGACTCCTAGGGAGGTTAGGTTTGTCCGCAAAAATAACTCTTTCCGCATGACAAATTGCCGACTCCACTGGGGAATCCATTGATGTGATTGATTTTTCCTTTGAGCATTACTTTGATCTGAAAAGAGTCTTGTTTCTTTTGCTTTTTGGTTGCTTGACTGTGTTTTTGGGTGGCTTAGCTTAGAGTCGAGTTAGAACTTAGGTTTTCTTTATTTTACAGTAGTACGCACCCTCTGCGTTAGACACAGTGCGTACTTGTACACACTGTATCTGTGTACACAGAGCGTGCACGCACCTGGTTAAACAGGTTGCCTGCGTACCCTGCTAAAATTGAGAAAATTCCCTTTTTTATCACTTTTTCCTTTTAGATTTTGGTTTTCTTAGTCTTTACTGCCCAGATCCACTGGTTGACTGTCAAAAATCTTCACCTGC